>APFE030868994.1:13427-28492 GCA_000404065.3 Pinus taeda | reverse complement strand
CTCTCTTCCCCTTCTCTCCCTCTCTATCTATATCCTTCTCTCTATTCCCTCCCGCTCTCCTCTCTCCCTCACTCTCTCTCTATGACTCCCTTGTCAACCCCTCTCTCCCTCCGCCTTTCTCCCTCTATGTTTTTCTTGTTCCCTCCATCTCTTGCCCCCTCCAATTCCATATCTCTCTCCTCATCTCTATCTTCCTTCCTCTCTATCCCTTATCTCCCACCTCCCTCTATCTCTCCCCCCTAAATATCTCTCTCTCTCTCTTTCTCTCTCTCTCTCTCTCTCTCTCTCTCTCTCTCGCTCTTCTGTCTAACTCTATCACTATCTCCCCCCTCCCTGTCCTTCTCCATCTCGCTCCCTTCCCCTTTCTCTCCCTATCTCTATCCTCTCCTCTTATTTATCTTCCCTCCTCTCCTCTCTCCCTCACTCTCTCTCCATCTCTCCCTTCTCACTTCTCTCTCTCTCCACCTCTATCTCTCTATGCCTTTGTTCTTTTCTCCCTCTCTCTCCCACTCCAACTCCATCTCTCTCTCCCCTCCCTTCTTTCCTCTCACTCCCTCTCTCCCACCTCACTCTCTCTTTCTCTCTCTCTCTCTGCCTCCCAACTTTTTCACTATCTCCCTCCCTCTCTCCACCCCCTCCCCAACTCTCTGTTAAATTTGATCACATTGTATTGTGTTTAAAAAATTATCTAAATTAAAAAAACTTAATTGGTTGTAAAATATTAAACCTATATTTTGGATAATCATGTCAAAGAAAATAAAATAATGAAAAACTTTAAAAAACCATGCACTATATTTAATCTATTATAATTAGTCAATTTGCTTGCTCTCATCCCTTGGATCCTTAGCTAAGATGAATCTATGTTGGTTATATATATAACCGGCATAGATCCATCTTAGCTTCATTTGATTAAAACCTTAATCTAATTTCTATGGAAATATTTTAAGTAGTGGTTAGGATAGAGGGTTTATATATATCTCAAATTGTAACATTTTCCCTTTTACATTCAATTAAAAAAATGTTGTAAGATTAAATTAAAATAAAATATTTTTACTATGAAATAAGTTACGGTTTTTTGGCATGTGGTATTGATAAGCCATGGTATTGGCCTATGGTATTTTAACAAAGCGATTTACATTCAATTAAAAAAATGTTGTAAAATTAAATTAAAAAAAAATATTTTTACTATGAAATAAGTTACGGTTTTTTGGCATGTGGTATTGATAAGCCATGGTATTGGCCTATGGTATTTTAACAAAGCGATTTACATGTTAATATCCATGGTAAAGTGATTTCCCGTAGATTCAATTAGAAAAATGTTGTAAAATTAAATTAAAATAAAATATTTTTACTATGAAATAAGTTATGGTTTTTTGGCATGTGGTATTGAGAAGCCATGGTATAGGCCCATGGTATTTTAGCAACGCGATTTACAAGTTAATATCCATGGTAAAGTGAAGGTGAATATTTGGTTGTGAAATAAGTTATTGATAAGCTATGGTATTGGCCCATGGTATTGTAACAAAGTCTATTGGCAAGTTAATAACAAAATCAAAATATAACAAATTGAATTTTATTATTTTTATTTAATAACAAAATCAAAATATAACAAATTGAATTTTATTATTTTTATTAATTTAACTTTTTATTATTAATTGAGGCCATATTTAAATGTTTACACTCATCCCAATATCATTTTTATCTTTCATCTTCTTTTTTAATTTAGTGTCTTGCCATTAAAAATAACTCATTTGACCCAATTGAAAATTTATATATTTATTTTATATTATAAATATTTATTTATTTTCTCCATTATAAATATTTCCTTTTTTTTCATTTCTAGTTTAGTGTTGGGTTCAAATAAATTATCTTATTCTTCTTTTTATTTTAACGTCTTATACAAAAAATAACAAATTCTTATTAAAATAAATCATTTAACCCAATTGCAATTTATATATTTTATTTTATATTATAAATATTTCTTTTATTTTTTCCTTTATAAATGTTTCTTTTCTTTTTCATTTCACATTAGCAATGCATTTTTCTCTACCTTGTTGATGTCTACGTGGAAATCCCAGAAGAAGGAAGACCATCAACGTGATCAATGTTTCTTTTCTTTTTCATTTCACATTAGCAATGCATTTTTCTCTACCTTGTTGATGTCTACGTGGAAATCCCAGAAGAAGGAAGACCATCAACGTGATCTATGGATTTTACGGGATTTGAACCCCAGATGGAGTTTGCATGGGAAATACCTTAGGATAGCATCAACAATTAGATGGAGCAAGGGCAAGGTCATTGGGCATGGAGATTTTAGCCATTTGTAGATGGGTATTCATGGGAAGGTCATTGGGCATGGAGATTTTAGCCATTTGTACATGGGTATTCATGGGATTCGAACCCCAGACGGAGTTTGGATGGGAAATACCTTAGGATAGCATCAACGATTAGATGGAGGAAGGGCAAGGTCATTGGGCGTGGATATGTTGGTCATTTGTACATGAGTATGAATCTAGACTCTAGAGAGTTCTTCTTTTTTACTAAAGATGATTTTTGTTCTTATGGGTTAACAATTTCGAGGGTTTATATGATCGAAGCATAAATTTCATCTACAATTGAGGGTTTAATGATTATGATAATATAGATCTTGATTGTGGCCAACAATTCATCAAAAGACAATGCACAAGTAAGCATTTTGCATGTCCTTATTGTAGAAAGGGTTTAATGATGATGATAATGCAGATCTTGATTGCGCCCAACAATTCATCAAAAGACAATAGACAAGTAAGCATTTTGCATGTCCTTATTGTACAGATCAGTTCACTCCTCCCTAACTTTTCTAGGGTCAAAATGCATGAAATTTTATTTTTTCTTTTCACCTTTTTTTTTAGTGGTTGATTGTTTTTGCAATGGACTCTCCATGCCCAAATTTAAAGGGCTCGAGTGATACAAGCAAATTTTCTAGTAGGATGAAAATACTAGACCTTCCTCAAACTTTGTTACATGAAACTAAAAGTTCTTGTAATCATGAACATAAAATATTTTTTGTTTCATCCTTAGATTCTGATCTCAATGCCTACAGTTTTAAACCATGTTACTATATTTTAAGTAGAATATAATAAACCATGTTACTATATTTTAAGTAGAATATAATTGTATCAATTAAACGTTACAACTCTCCAAAGATTAGGTTAATTTCAGCTAAAAAGAAGGTCTGAATGGATTTTGCAATTTATACTCAATGCTTACAGACAATGATTAAAAATGGAAGAACCCAAATGGTGTGATAAATTTTACACACCCATCAATTTCCAAGACCTTTCTATTATTATGAACCTAAAAAAAGAGAGTAGAAGAAGAGGAGGAGCTTGGATGAGGTGGACCCTCACCTACTTGATACTTTTCAAAAGCTGGGCATGCCCTTGACTAGAAGAAGAGATTGACCAACATTGTTGTAGATGTTGTTTTTGAGAGTGTTTTCATTGCTACCATGCATAGGTAGACTCTATAGGCAATTGAGGTTATCTTTTGTTCATTATAAAAGGTAATTCAGGAGTATCTTGATCTAGTTAGGAAGTAGCTTGGTAGGGTTGTTCCTCCTATTGATAACTATTATGCTACATTGTATTTTTTTTAGTGATAAATCTTTCTATTAAATCCCCAAGAACACTTTGTCACCCATGTAAATATCCACTTATTTCAGGATGAATGAGATGGAGACCAGGCAGTCTGAGAGGACTCTTATTTTTGTAGATGAGAGGAGTTATGTGAATTTTAAGAGGAGTCATGTGACATATATTGAAGGATGCACTGTACCAATAATGAAACCAATCATCTCCATGCCACAGTAGTGGATCTCTATTGCACGGAGGGAGAAATGACAAAGTATTCCATGTTAAAGAATTGGTATGTCGGGGATGAGGAATGTGAACATGGGATTTATAATTTTATTACGAAAAGAGGTTTATGCGATGGAGACAAATCAATGATTTCATGGACCTGAGTGGAGACTGGTTTGACAATCACCTGGAAATACTCAAGCATTGTTTTGAAATGCAATGTGCATTTGGAGAGTTCTATTATGTTGCCTTGAAAAATAACTATCAAGAGGGGGGACAAGGATTATCCATATAGGGAAGAGTTTCAGGAGTAGGATTGTTTCTAAAATTATATCTATAGGAAAGTCAAGGAACTACTACATAGGATTAGTGTAGGTGCAACCAAATTCTCATAATGCAAGGAATTTTTCACTGTGTGATTCGATGCTCATCGGTGACCAGGAAGCTACAAATACTTATCGTTACATTCAAGTACAATTTGAGTTGCATTCTAAAGTCTCTAATTTCATTTATTGATAGTACTTCTTATGTCCTTGTCTCTCTTAATTTCAATGTGGTAGGATTGGAATGAGTTAAAAAATCAAGCATATCATTAAGTAAAATAGACACCACATGTCACTATATGTCATTGTGCATAATCTCTATTTTTTATACAATTAGAAGTGAGAATTATGATGTGTGCACAACTAAAAATGCTAGCAGGCATGATGAATCCAGTATTAGCATGGAAATCGAAACCAAGAATCATAAAATATCAATAAATTTGTAACACGGAGTAAAAAACACAATAAAAGATTCTATGCCAACATTCTCAATTTAGTGCAAGATACTACTAATATTTCGAAATTATCATAGGTGGTGGATGTCATTATGATGCCCTCAAGCAAAGTTACTGACTTGAAGATAAGATGGTCAGTGAAACTATTTACTTTAAATATGCTAAATTTAGGTAATTAAAACAAGTTTGAAAATCACTAGAAACACCACCCCCATGTCATTTTATTTCCAGTTGTACAAGATAATATTGAATACAATTATGAGCACTTCCATTTAAATTGACTGTACATAAAATAACAAACAAGGTTGATGATTTTAAAAGCTATATCCATCACCAACTATAAGATAAGAGTTAATGAGATGAGAAAAAGGTTTGTCTTAATATAACATGTAAATGGCATATTACTTATAACTCATGAATATTGTATCTTATTGTGCATATGTTAATTGTATAACTTCAATCTGGATAATTTTTTACATTTAAATTGTCAAATATGTAGAAGTTACATTACACTAGCTTAAATCCATACACAGAAAATATTAAAAATATGGCAGGGGAATGAGTAAGCATTTTCACATTGGTTTGAAATTTCCCCTTGGTTGGTGAAGAACCAATTCAATGCTAGTTTTGGTGCATTATTAAGTTATTAACCGAAGATAACATGTAAATGGCATATTGCTTATAACTCATGAATATTGTATCTTATTGTGCATATGTTAATTGTATAACTTCAATCTGGATAATTTTTTACATTTAAATTGTCAAATATGTAGAAGTTACATTACACTAGCTTGAATCCATACACAAAGAAAATATTAAAAATATGGCAGGGGAATGAGTAAGCATTTTCACATTGGTTTGAAATTTCCCCTTGGTTGGTGAAGAACCAATTCAATGCTAGTTTTGGTGCATTATTAAGTTATTAACCGAAGATTAAAAAACGTTAGTCTCTTAAATGACTAAAAAAAGGATATTTAGAATGTTATATAGAAGTTATTGAACTACATTTTTTATATACAAGTTACATTTCATGTAGCTATAGAAGTTACATTTACGCATTTTAGATAGAAGTTACATTTTACATAGCTATATCTAGGTGACATAACTATAATATTCTAACTCCATTTTTTCACACTTTTCAACATTTTAAAGATTTGTTTATTTTAGTGTGATTATGTAATTAAATAGTTGATATTGTTTAAGACATCTCCTATTTGTAACATTTTGAATTCTTAAGTGGGATCATGGGTAGGCTTTTTTTACTACCATATATCATGTTTTAAGTAGATGGTGTTTTATAATTCACCCAAGAGATTTTAGGAGCAACCTTGAATTGCATGCTTGTTTCCATTATACATCTAATATTTGCAACCTTTTCAACATGAAGAACCCAATAGCCCATGTTGAACATGAAGCAAGTACCTCAAAAATTGGGGAATATCAGTTATTCTATTTCGAGAAGGGGATAAATCTAGAGAAGGCAATGACAACTAACATAAATGGCTTTTGTCGGGTTGTGTTTAATGAAAGCTCACTACAATTTGATACTAAAGTAAATAAATTGATGAATAAGCTTGAAGGTAGTGTTGAATAGGTTTTGCAAGGTATCTCTATAACACTATCTATCTACATGATTCTAATGCCATGAGATGGTGTCTCAATGTCTAGTGATGGGTGCTAGATGTAGATAGCTTTCTCATATACTACAAGTAAATTGTATCATTATATTTCTATGAAATCTCAGAATGTGTTCAAAGTTTGTCTTGGATAAGGAAATATTTATGTAGTCTTGAATTTATCTATGTTGTAGTAAGATCAAGAATAAAGTTGTCATTGCAAATAATTGGGATCTACCATGTAAGTTTACTTTACTACATGAAATTCTTGATTCATTAGATCCCAACTAGTTGAGGTTGAATTTATTTTTGTTGTAATGAGATTAAGAATAAAGTTGTCATTGGGATCTACCATGTAAGTTTACTTTACAACATGAAATTCTTGATTTGTTATATCCCAACTAGTTAGGGTTGAATTTATTTTTGTTGTAATGAGATTAAGAATAAAGTTGTCATTTTAATCACTAAAATCTACCATGTAAGATTTATTCACTACATGAAATAGTTTATTTGTTAGAGACCAACTTATTAGGATTATGAAGAGTCCTCTTTCATAACAATATTTATGAATGCTCTATTCTTTCTCAAAGAATTACATATTACAGGGAGGTGGAAAATAAATGAGATGCAACTGAATAGTTTTTGTTTTAAAATGTTGGAGGGGTATAAAATCATTTTCAGTTGCATTCAAATATTTTGGAGCACCCACTAATGTGCATCATTTTCCTCCTAGTTAATTCCATTTCTACTATCCCAATGCTTCTAGAAGTCGTTCTCCAAAGTGATCTCTTAAATATCTTGGAGGGAAATTGATTACTTGATTAGAACCCACGGATTACAATTTGATTGGGAACAAGGGATGAGAAAAGCTTCATATTCTTCAATATATTCTGCAAGTTAAAATGATATCAAATAATTCCCTTTTTGTTTAATTGATACGACAATCACTCGATCATTTGTTAGGATTTTGAGACCTTTTTCAACGAAATTTTCTTTCTTCTGAAAGTTATGTTCTCAATTTAAGAAATTAAAGAAAATGTGAAAATGATGCAATCAAAGAACTTTCTATTTTAGTGCTTAAGAATGCCTTGCTAATGTGAAGGGCTTCGTATTTTCTTGACTCAAGATTAGTCGCATTTGACTTCCTAGCATTTCTTTTAATTTCATTTTTGTTGTGTTTATATTGTTATCCTTGAAGTTGGTGATATATTTTGTGTGTAATAGGAAGTATTAACTACTAAGCACTCTCAAAGGTGATATTGATGGATGAATAACTTTAAATGTCCCTACTCAAGACTTTAGTATTGCATGACCATGCAAAGAAATTATTAATTAATATTAAAGGGAATATTATTAACGTGTAATGTTTCTTGACTTGTTAAATAATTATTGCATTTTGGCTCTGAATAATATATTTGAGGCTACTTTTTGGTTGTTACTTATGGAGCTTCCCTTTGGTTCAAAAAAACATCAAGGATAAATGTCCATTGCATTGGTATTAGACATCATCAAAGAAGAATTCATGAAAAGCAGTAGAGGACATGGGAACAATTGGTACAATGAGCAGATAACTGCTAGAGAAACATCGAGGCACCATAATTTTTTGTGTATTTAGATTCACTTGAAATTAACTAGTCAGAAAAAGTACCTTTTTGTCTGAATATTTTCATGTATACAAAAATACTTAAAATGCAATTTCAGACTAATTATTCAAACTAATAATTAACTGATAATCATAATTTATAATTAAATAGTATGATATGATTATTATTATAGGGATGGAAAGGGAAATAGAAAACGGGCTCTGCAATCTGAACTAGGGTTTTGATGTTGGTCACCATGGCAAGGCGCGGAGGAGGGAGTTCTGCTCCCTCCTACAGTGAAGTGGTTGCGGACAGAAGCAAAGGAGATGGATTGAATTGCTTCAAGAAACCAACGGAGGTGGTAATAGAGGCTACAAATACAAAAAAAACGAAAACCATCAGACCTCAAGGATAGGAAGAGAATCATGAGGAAGCTAGTAAGGAAAAAAGGACAAAGGTTAGCAGTAGGAAAGTTGCTCCTATGAGTACATCAGGGGTTTGTAAACCCAAGTCAACCACTATTCCTCAAGTCATTTTAAGTGACCTAGTGCTGTAGGTGCACGGAGAACACATGAAGGAATATGATGTTATCTATAAATTTATGGGGATTTGGCCGACGGAGAAGGCTTTGCAAGCATGGATAAGGAGCCACTAGAAACCAAAGGAGAAAATTGACCTTCACCTTGGGTCCAAGGGCTTCTTCACAGTGGTGTTCACAAGCTTAGAGGATAAAGACAGAGTGTTCGAGGGAGGACCCTATTTTTACGCTTCTACAGGCCTTTATATGAGACCATGGGTAATGAACTTTGTCCCAGAATGAGAAACTTTCACCTCGGTGCCGGTATGGATAAGACTCCACTCCCTTCCTTTAAATTATTGGCTATCGGAGTCTCTAAAGGCTATCGGCAACAATCTAGGGCATTTTATAAAGATCTCACGTGCTACTCTAAGAGGCAAATACACTTCCTTCACCCGGATATATGTGGAAATGGACTTATCTAGGGCACTTCTGGATGCAATCATTTTAGAAGTGTTTGCCGATGCACTAGGTTGTTCCTGTACTACACATGTGAGTTGGTCTTCAGTGTTCGCGTCCTGCTCTTCCGGGTGGCATCTTTCTTCACATTGTACTGATTGAGTCACCCTATTACAATTGAGTGTTGTAACTTCCTACAATCAATTCTGCCAGCGCTCCGCCTCCTCCTCAAAATTGATAGTGCATATACTCTTACGTTCCCATGAGGTTCTTCTATTGTCGTTGTAATGCATTTGACCGGGGTTCTGTGCTGTTATCTAATAAATGCAATCCAGTTCATCATTATTTTCCTTGTCAGAGATAGGTTCTGTGTAGCGCTCCCCTTCTGTTGGGTCCAACAAAACTACTACGCGAAGTGACTTCATTTCGAAAGTCATCATGCACCTTTTCAAGTTGATGATTCCTTTCATGTCGATGGCCCAATCAATCCCGAGCAAAGTATGGTAAGGATTTATATCATCGATAAGCTCTATGACTTCGAAATTGGTCTGGGTTGTTACACCATCGATATCCACCGTCACCCCTTGCAATCGGCCCATTGGTAAGATTTTTTGTTGGTTATCCATTCGTAGTTGAATCGGGGACCATTGTAGTATGGGCTTGCCTATATGCTCCTAAGTTTTCTTAGGTAGTATATTTGCATCCGATCCTAAATCTAGGATGACTTGATCCATTTCATAATCTCCTATCTACACCGTCATTCTCATTTCTCATCTAGTGTGTAGAGCATGTCGTCCTATCCTCCATACCACCTGGGGTTTGTTGAATTCGGTGCTCCTGGTAATCAATTCTTGTAACCCTTGGACAATCTTCTGATTCCACAGTAATTTCATGCATGCGTCAAGAAAGGAGGTGATCATGTAGGGGTCCACTTTGGCTTCCGTTTGGTCCTTCCCACCTAAGGTAGCGGCTTTTGCGAAGCTCAGCTGATCTTCATTTGGCCCTGCCCTTCCCTGCTTTGGTTCAACTGTATGGTTCCCCATAGGCGGTTCGCCTCTCTCCCCACCTTTGTTCCTTTCTACCGTCGTGTCGCTCCTTCATACCATATTTATACTAGTGTTTTCTTCGCAGGGTTTTGCAAACATCATATGCACATTCTGGGTTGGCGGAGGTTGAAGCACCCCTTTCTCGTTCAATTGGGCAAGAAGGTTGGACAATCTACCAATTCATTATCGAACTGCTCACAATAAGGACATGAGATCCTAGTTGGGTTAGTGCACTTGCGAGCGTAGTGTCCTTGTTCACCACAATTATAACAAGTTATCTGTCTGTGACCTTGGTCGGGTCCCCATCCTCTTCCCCGACCTTGTCCTTGAAATCCTCCCCGTGTTTTAGCCTGTACCCGGTAGGCTGGGGTTCATTCCATCATTAATTCATAACTTTGACACGTTCGCTCATCGTGTCCTACTGATCGAAAAAAATTGCAATATAACTACTGTGAGGTCTGGGTATACTTTTGTAATAGATGGTAGTTTTCTGTTACATGTTTCCCTCCCACCTGGAAAATCGTGCACCAGAGCACAAGCATGGCATTTGGTCATGTCTGGACTTCCACTTTTAATGGAATTGGGCCTCCCCCCCTAGATAGTTCGCGAATACCGAACAATGGTCTTTGTCGTGTGTGTGGCTTTTTCATTTAATACATCGTGCCTCCGGTTGTACCCCTGATCGAGGCATTCTTCCTTGCTTCAAGCTTCATACTTCCAAACTCAAGTTCTAAAGTTCCGCATGGAGTTGCTGAACTCCCAACCCTGGGTCTGGTATTAAGGTCGCGTATAACCTCATTGTTGTCTCTAATGCCTCGGCCTGGGTTGAGATCTTCTGTTGTGACAAAGCCATCCTCAGATGGGGTGTTAACAATGCCACAAACCACGCGCAGTGCTATCCATTGGTCAATGTCATATTAACCTCGTGAATAGTACTTTTTAATATTTGTTCCAAATCCCATGGTGTTTCTCCAAGCAACATTGCTATTTCTTTGAACCCAATGATCGATTGGTTCTCAGACTTTGGTCGGCCAAACTTCTTATTAAGTGCATCCTGTATAGCTACTAGTCCTTCATTCGGATGGTCGGTTGAGTGTTTTATGTACCATGTCAGTGCGCGATCCTGGAGTGCACTGACCAGCATAGCCTTTTTGATGTTTTCATCCATTATACCTTGCGCGTCCCACACGAAGTTTATCACAAACCAAAACTGGCTTGGATCTTCATTCCCTATACCATGAAAGGTTGGTAACTTGACTGCGGCCGCCATCCCTATTCTAGGAGGTGGTGGAGGAGGTGGTGTGGACGGACGCAATGTGGGTGATGGGGTCGATGGCATAGATGGAGGTGGTATTAGAGGAAGGCATTCTGTAATCAACCGGATTGCGCTTTTGGGCGAGAACCTAGCAAGATCTTCCTCACTTTCCCGTGAGATATAAATTAGAGGATTGTTCCCTGCTCCTCCCATTCTTCGGTACCCTCTTCCACTTCGTGTTACCCCAGACATTAATGTATGCGCATAATTTGTTTTTCGCACAACAACATCTTAATCCAAGTGTTTAATGACTTGATGTACGACCCCACGGTCCTTGGAGAAATTGCCTTTCTGCTTCACTGTAGCTTACAGTGGTATCTATTGTGAATTCAATGATAAATCTCCCAATGATTCGATCTACCCAGTGATCGATCATGCGCGAGTTTGTCTTCAGGGGCTTCTAGTCTACGCACCAGCTCTCGGGTCCACACTATTGGTTGGTCTAATCTACACCTTCCCACACTATCAGCTAACTTTGTGATCCACTCATACAATTCTATCGGGAATGTTACGAATAAGATCTCATGTATGTCTATGAGAATATAGCGATCCAACCATTGTTCCTCTGATATCCGTGAGTTCCTGTTTTCCTGAACCGCGAACTCGTGGAGCTTCAGATCCTACTAATCTTCGAGCTCTTTCTTTGTAGGATTCCAGTGTTCCCACATTAGACACCCCTTAGGCAGATCCCGGTCCGGGCAACAGAACCATTTGTTGGCTTATATGGGCTTGACTCAGGTTCGGAAGAATTATTTATCCAAACAAATCCCGCAGCTACCGGCCCTTTCAGCAATAGCCCGTGAGGCACGGACTGAGGTCTCACCCGAGGTAGCAGGGGAGGGTGCTAGAACCAGGTTTCCTCACCCTGGGGATGTCTAGGATGTGGGTTGGGGCTTGTGCATTGTTCTGCAGCCTCGCACTACGCCAGATCCGCACAGATCGGAATACCCTTATCGTGCTTATTACAGATTGAATCACTTATTACTGGTTTGATCTAGTTAAAGTGGTCTTCAAGCAAACATTTATTACTTTTGATTATTTTGTGCATCAAGATTAACCCAGTTCACATGTATACAACAGTAGAAAATGCTAAGATCATAACAGTTCGTTTATCATAAAAGAGTAAAATCGCAATTAACACATAATTCAGAAGACACTTATCTTTATTATCAATCTTCAACAATACATCTAGATCCACCCTGCATACTCAGCTGCAGGGGTCGACACACACAGTTGCAGACTTTCCAGGCCTTTGTGCAAACAGCTGCAAAGCCTCTACCTTCTACCCTACTCCCTCGACTCGGACTTACCACTGCTCTCAGACTATTCACCCATTACATGTTAGGACTAAAAAACAAAACTAAACTGCCTTTCCCTCATAGAGCCTTGCTCTATTTATACTTTCCCTTGGCCTGGGATCCCACCATGGGCTGACTCTATTACTATTTCTTTACATTATTTTCGGGCGAACTGCCATTTGACTCAACCTACTATAGCTTGTACTCTGCGCTTTCTGCGGAGTCTTTTACCCTAATATTACCCAAAATTCTGGGCTTCACACCCCATACTCGTTCCGCAGGGCTTTCGCTACCCAATAGGGAATTCAAAAGTAGAAATGTGAGCCATTTCTTACCATAATAGAAGATGTTCTTCATGTGTTTCTTTGAGGCTTCTCCTTCAAATGTTCCTATCAATTGGTTAGTGAAATGGGTGGTGTTTACATCACCACTTAAGTGAAATCATGAGATTTGTTTTTTAAAATTTCTATTTTTTTCTTAGTCATTCACACAGAAATTCAAACATTTATTTCTACCCTAAGTTCTTTAACAATTCTGCTGGAAAGTGGGCGGGGGAACAGGGCTTTTACATGCTCCGTACACAGGTTCTTACCTTTTGTTTTTAATACCCAATTCTTTCCTAACAGACACCCATCAGATACACACTACTCTTTAGAAATGGCTACACTCTCCCTGGAAACGACGCCGAAATGTTGAGTGATAAAGAGGTGTCTTTTTAACTCCTAATTATCTTCACATTAATTGTCAATCTAGGTATGATTTTCTATTTCAAGAGTGTACTCAGTCTGAGGCGACTATTTACTCAAGAGTAATGTTTCTAAATTGCAGTACAGTGCTCTCAAATACAAGAATAAATGGATGCAGTTGGTGAACTCAAATTGCAGTTAAAAGAAACTCAATGCTCTGAAACTAAATCATTCACTCAGGAAATTACAGCAATTATCAGTCAAGCATGTAGTAGCAACAACTCTTTCCTCTGTCAACTGATGTAAATGAAATCAATCATGAACAAGATCCTCAATCTGGGAACTTAGACAGTGATAGTCAATGTCCTTTACAGTTGCTAATCTTACAGTTCCACACCAAAACAATTAATTGGAAATGACAATTCAATCAATAATGTTGCTAGTAGAAATGAAACAAACACACTTGTTGCAATAACATTTAAAAGGTGAAACCAAATCCTTGCATGAAATAGATAACAGCAAAGCCTATTTGAACAACAAAGCTAATTTACCGAAAATGAACAGCAATACTAAATTAATGGAAATGAACAAAAAAGCTAAATTAATGGAAATGAACAGCAAAACTAAATGAGCAGCAATCTGTAATGAACAACAGAGTCTGAAGTGAACAGCGAAGCATTATAACTAGAATGAACAGATAACAATTTAAGTTGCAAAGGATAATAATCTTGTTATGATGGAAGAAAATGGCAACGCGATTCAATTACAATTTTATGCCATAAAATGATTTCAAGGAAATGTAAAGGAACAGGAAATTGTAAAGCAATGCAATTCAAGGAAATGAAAAGTAAATCAAACCATCACACAACTGGAATTGTAAAGTAATGGTACAAATAGCAAGTGGATCCACCAGGTCCGGGCCCTTAGCCGCCTATGAATACTGCCAGATTACTTCAGGAGATGCGAAGGAACTGCAACTGTTTTTATATATTCATCATTGCATAATCATTATAACAAGTTCGTGCTCTTCTTCAACAGCGAGAGTCGATGATCAAAGTTACAATTTCAATAGTAATTCTTCCCATTCTTCCTATCCTATCCTATCTATCTCTCATCTAATGATCCATCTAATTCTCTCTCTAATCACCCATCATGAATCCCCGTCTTTGATCTATGTTCTAATTTAAATACACAAAGAGAAAAGAGAAGTTACAACTGTAATGATTACAATATGATTCCCTATTACAAAATTGGATTGTTCTCAACAAATTGATAAGAAATATCCTATCTAAAATATCTTTCCATCAATCATTCAACAGGAACAGGTCGAATTTGGCATTGCAACTGGGATAATTTGGAAACTGGCTGCAACAACGAATTTGAGAAAAACGTCTTCAGAGAACCTTTTGTTTCTCTTAATATGGACCGAATTTGGGAAAACGACTCATTACAAAAATAATTTGGTCCATTCTAGACAAAACTCATGTTTCGGATTTTCAAGATTCTTCTCCATTTGCCCAAAACGTCCAATGCAAAATTGTCACTTCTTATTATAGCGAATTTCTGAGTTGGCATATTTTATGATGAGCCGGAGATCAAATCTACAATTTGGAAAATATCTTGGAGGCTAAAATGGTGAGTGAAGTTTCAACAAATTTATTAATAAACCATAATTGGTAAAATCATGCATAATAATCAATTTATTAAAAATAAAGGAGAAGAAATGATATTTATCCATAAGAGCATATATAATTATAAGATGGAATTATATGATAAACCATGATAAATGACGTGATAAAGAATGGTAGAAATGGATGAAATAGGCATTAAAGATTGGTAATAATAATGACATATTAGCGGTCCAACAGTCTCCACTTGTGAACCTGTGACATAGCACATGCATTCATGAGATATTAAAGAATACCTCT
>APFE030868994.1:927-10927 GCA_000404065.3 Pinus taeda | reverse complement strand
TATGTATAATGACATCACACTCATTATGGCTTAGGTTTGGATTTTGACTTGCTCTAATAATGGCATCACACTCATTACACTCATTACGGCTTTGGTTTCGGTTTTTTACTTCACATTGTTTTAATTATGCAAAAGTTTACTCATTTGCTATCGTTTGTGAACATTATACATTATAATATCAACAATAAGTCGAGTTCATCAACGAGAATTTATTTCCAGCGAACAAAATGATTGTGAGATGGTCTACATATGAATGCCCAAAACATAATTATACACCCTTCAACAATTTTTATTTTATTTTTTTAATTTATCAATAGATTTTTATTAATATCGAAGAAAAAAAGTTTACATTTGACCATAAAAATGAAGTTTCCACAATTTTTCCAGTACTTTATATAACAATACTATGGGTGGACGTGTTTAGAATTATGAAAAAACAAAAGGATAGAAGAGTGGAAAACTGATATTGGTACCTAGCTAGTCTTGCTACTATAAATTTAGACAAGTTTGCTGATATATACTAAACAAGAAAAGTAAATTATGTACCATATACATATATATATAATAAAAGAGACAAAAGGCTCACCAATCCCAAGAGAAGCTCAATTTTCGTTAATAGACTAGCACCCCAATTTCTCATTGAACTCTTTAGTCCAAAACTATGACTGGTGATGTGGCAACAGAGTTGGCTTGAGGGGAGGCTTGAGCTAGAGCATTGATGACCGCAGGTCCTTCTTGGTGCTCATTCGACTTAGTGTCTGATTTTGAAACAACATAATGTTTTATGCAAGAAAACTAAGCAACTATATCATCCAAGTTGTATCTGATGTCCCTGAGAATGCGCTTGATGTCTTCCTGGCCTATAAAGAGTTTATAGTTGTCTATTTGCTTATCTCTAATGACCATGCTAAGAATAGTTTCCATTTGACGATGTTAAGTGATGGAATGAAGGAAATGGATCCTTCGCGTGTGGAACTTCCCCATATCCGGAATCGACTTGAGGCTATTACCTCCAATATCCGAGTCTGAAAAGTAAACACGATCTCCAAATTCCTTGGCCCCTAATTGAAGAATTTATTTTCATACCTCCAAGGACACCGCCTAAACGTAGTTGGAAATTCATTCCCATCCAAACAACCTCTTGTGTCGCGACAAAGAGGACCCTAAGGCACCTCCTCTATAGTTGGGAGCACGTAACCTTAGCACCATGAGAATAGTGAACCTGTAATACAAATAGCTATGACCTGTGGTTGAAATACTCACTTGAAATGACCTACAGATGAGATATAGTCGCAAGGGAAGAAGGTGGTATAGGAAATGTAATGGCAGTGAAATAACCTTAAAGTAAAATTTGCAACAAGTGTCAATGAACCCATTAAAACCATATGGAGAAGGTACCCGGGTACCAAACTCTGCAAACCAAAACTGGACAAGGAAAGGATATCCTTGCAGGGTCCAAGTTATCTAGAGCCACTAAGGGAAGGAATGTAATGAGTTCAAAGAAAGGTCCGAACCCAAAATTATGGAGAAAAGAACAAGAAACATTGACCCATGGGAGAATTAAATACCGTAGTGTGAGACAGGAGTGTAAAAATTTCTGTTTTCCCACCCTGGTTTTCAGTTTCTCCTTATTTCTCCCATGTAGTTAAATGCCCTTTCCCATAACCATACATTCAACAAGCTGAAAAAATAAATTTGCTGAAAACACAAATTCTGGAAATTTTACAGAATGCTGGAAATTGCAGAAATAAAAATCAGCAGTAATCAGTAATAAACAGCCATTAAAACACATTAAAACACTGATATTTTTGGTCAACGTGACCCTGGAAAAACCCCCTACAACTCTTGGGGAAAACCAGTTTGAGAGCTCTTCTTTATTTCTGAAAAAACCTTTTTAACAGCAATAAAATATTTAGCAAAAATCAGCAAGCAAACTTTTACAACTTATCTCAGTCTTGCTGAAACTCAGCCTTGCTGAAAAACTGCCCTGCTGAAACTTTGTTGTTGTTACTCCGCAGCTCACTGTCCAGATATCTCCCTTGCTCTCTTGCTCTCATTCTCTCAATCTACTCATGAAAGAATTGAATCGAATGTGATCTTTTCCTCCTTTTCCTCCCTTAATATAACTCCAAGTGACTTTTGGGTGATCCAAGTGACTTTTGGGTGATCTCTAAATCCAATGGCTGAAATAGATTTAGATCAATGGCTGAGATTAAATGCACATTAAATCTCACTTTCTATTTTTTAATTCACCCCACTTTAATAAAGACCCACTTAGTCATTTATTTCCAAAGTCACTTTTCCTTTCTAATTTTTCATTGACTTTATAAAAATTACTTTAAAATTAGACTTAGTAACTTTATCACTTAAAGTCACTTTTAAATTAGATTTAACTTTATAAAATTATTAAGTCACTTTAGGAGAAAAATTAAAATCTTTTGGACACTTTTCCCTAGGCCAAAGATCAAAGCCTAAGGGAACCACCTGTCCTCCGGTACCAAATTTCAACAATTTGGACATCCTTATTACAGACTGGTGTATCTTATGTTTGGGCTGCTGCATCTGTAATAGCCGCATGCTATTCCTTGCTGTCTTGAATGGATATGGGCTCCATTTCAGTCCCCGTGGCCTTTATTTTATGGGGTTTCATTTGGGTGGCTGCATTTATTATTCTTGTGGTTCTTTTTTAGATTTTCCCCATTTTTAGGGCCCTTATCTGTTGTCTGAGTTGTTTTATTACATTCAGTAGCCTTTGTTGTTCCTTTCACAACCTCTTGATTTTTTTCGTCTTCTTCTTCGAAGGAACAATTGTTTCTTTTCTTAGACATGGGCTTTGTTCTTCATGGATTGTACCCTTGCCCTAGCTTATTTCCATATTTTCTGTTTGGAATACTTCTTCAGTGTTCTCGTCCTCCTGATTAGGTTTCTTTGGGGAGGTAACCTTGGCTTGATCTGCTATTTCCCAGGTGGCTTCTGCTTCTACTTCTTCTTCGTTATTCATCTCCTCATATGCACTCTTGCTGTGAGCAGAGTGTTCCTGTGATTGCCTTTCTTCTTCTTCCTCATCATTCATCTCCTCGGATGCAATCTCACTGTGAGAAGAGTGTTCTTGTGATTGTGTTGTCTCAATATTGAGGTTGAGCGGGCTCTGTGGTTTAATATACTCACCCATACTGGCCAATATTTGGGCCAATTTGTCTTCTTGCAATGGACTTTGTAGTGGACTTGCACCAAAGCACTCTGTTTCTTCCTCCAATTCTTCTTCCCATTCGTCTTCCACATTTCCCCTCCTTCGAGTTCTAGGGGTTGCTCATCCTCAGAGTCCAGTATTTCTAAGGGTTGGCTACTGTTATCTTGGAGATTTCCCAACATTCCCCTGCTTTTCCTCGATCTAAGGGACATTCTGCGTTTCTGCGGTCTAGTTGATGTGTTAGTGGTTCTTTTTCTTTTCGGGCTGGTAAGGCCAATTCTCCGTCTATGAAAATACCAATTCTTCCCAACTAGACTACTGCTGAGCAATAATATGATTGACTATTAATCGAATTAAACCATGATGACTTACTACCATTTCTGTATGACGTGATTTCCTTATACTCTGAGCGGCATCATGCAATAAAGAAATTAAATATGCAGACAAATTTACAACACATTTCTGTCTTAATACTGCTAATAATTTGAGATGGCGTGGTCTTACCACATCCTTTCTCCCATCGCATGTGATGTAGCTTTGCACTATTCTGGCTAATTCTACCCATGGTTCTCCTAGGGTTGCAGGCATGACTCCTTTTCCTTTGATGGTAAGGTTCTGTCCTTCGTCCCGGAAGATGGCTATGGCGTCTCGAATTCTTACTTTTTTCTTGGTCCATATTGCTCCGACTGCTAGTAGTCCAGATATTTCGACAATTACTGCCTCTGTTACCGTTATTCGCCTTCCCCTCACCATGGAATAATCTTCCTGCAAATTCTGTAGAAATTCAATGGCCACAGTTTCATGGGACTGTTGTAGCCGTGTAAGGTAATTGATCCATCTTGCTCTTTCCATAATTGCTCATGCAGCGTTGGAAATTATCAGCACTTATGGTTCGCTATGTATTATTCTGCCTCCCATTTTGTTCAAGCTTAGCACACTGTTAATTTTTACAGAGCAAAAACAAACACATAAATGATAATGGAACAGCTTGTGCATATTGAAAAATGTCAATATCGTTAAACTTGCTATTTCCAAGATCTGATGGAGTCGTAATACCTCCAAATAAGGAATTGACACGTCTGCCAATGTATTTTGGAGATCACCCACGCCCTCTTGAAATGTTATAGGTCATCCTCGACCGACAAATGGAGGAGCGGCATATTGAACGACAATCGTACAGAAAAAAAGGAACGATGTATATATTCATGGCATGATTGCAAAAGTAGCGAATTAATGAAATCGAGGCTTATGATGAAAATCAAAAATAGATATAGAAATGCTATGAAATTATGAAAAAAGTAGGTGAGAGGATAGTTGATGTAAGTAAAAATGCTTATGCGGTTATTATCCACTTTAACCATTATGATTGATTTATAACCGATATTTCATGTGTAAGAGGTTCGAAAGGGTTATATAACATAATCTCATTTGAAATCAAGATAAATAAATAAGAAAAGGGTTTATAATGACTATTGGTGTAAGAAAAGTATGACTTCAATACCATCAGCAGAGCTCTGTTGCTCACAGGTGTTCATAACCTTGACAAAGTTGCTTGTTTCACCCTTGGAACCATAATCCTTTATGTATGCCTAGGAAAGTGCTGTGTGATGTCAAAATGGAGGCCATTGTGCTAGCTTGGTAACCAGATGAATCACAATGCCATTCACCAGGAAGGAGTGAAAGGTGGGTAGCCCAGCTCGCGATGAGACCTCCTGTTCTAAGGAAATTTTTATTTTTCTGATATGTCTCTTGGATCATATCCCTGGTGTGGTGGCCATAGTGGGAATGCCATTTCACTGCTTCCTTATGATCATGGTAGGTTGGCTCTTGATGAGACCCCCTATCTTTCATCTGATAAATCATGTTAGTAATCATATAGATATATATTTTTCTCTCTTTTTTCTTTTTCTTTTTATATAGCACTTTCCTATTTATATGCAGAGGAAGGCTCAACACTCCTTAAGAATAGGGATGGTGGAAGAAGTCTGAACATCTCAATAGAGGAAAAATATGCCTTTATTCTTATTCAATAATAATGATCAAAGAGAATTATGAAGATTAAGGAAAAACCAACATGATAAAAATAATCAATCAAATTAGTTTTAGTGAAAATAAAGACAACGAAATGATAAAAATAGTTGTGTCATTTCCTCTTTTTCTCTTATCGATACAAAGCAATTTCTCTAAAGATAACGATTTTTCTTTGGTTTGTTGATTTCAGTATCCTCTAGTTTTTGTATTCTTGCATGAATGTATGCCTGTGCCTTAAAGGGATCATGAACAGTGAATGATCATTCACAAAATTCCTCTAAATGATGTTCCTTAAGAAACACACAAAAAAAAAATGCACTTGAAAAGTGTTGTTCCTTATATGGAACAACTGCTGTTCTTTAAGAGGAATAACAAAAATAATATCTGCACGTAAAACTGCGGCTCCTTTAATAGGAACAACAAACAAGAGAAAAAAATACACTTGAAATTGCTATTCTTTAAGAGAGACAACAACTGTTCCTTAAACAAAATAACAAATAAAGCAAGTGCGAAATAAAATACTGATCCTTTGGAAGAACAAACTACGATCATCCGAAATCGAAACTGTTGTTCCTTTGGAAAGAACTGCAGAAAGAAAAATGCGAAGGAGGGTTGTTCCTTTAAAAGGAATGGCAAAACAATGTAGCGGAAGTGCGGGTTGTTTAAGAGGAACAGAAAAAGCAATTAGGCAGAAGTGTTGTTCCTTTAAGAGGAACAACAAAAATGCAATGTAGCGGAAATGTTGTTCCTTTGAAAAGGAACAGCAAAATGTGAAAGTGTTGTCCCTTCAGAAAGGAACAACAAAAATGCGAAAGTTTTGTTCCTTCGGAAAGAAACATCAAAAATGCGGAAGTGTTGTTTCTTGGGAAAGGAACAACAGAAATGTGGAAATGATGTTCCTTCGGAAAGGAATAACAAAAATGCAGAAATGTTGTTCCTTCGGAAATGAACAGCAAAATGTGGGAACGTTGTTCCTTTCCGAAGGAACAACAAAAATGCGAAAGTGTTGTTCCTTCGGAAAGGAACAACAAAAATGCGGGAGTGTTGTTCCTTCGGAAAGGGACAACAGAAATGTTGTTCCTTTGGAAATGAACAACAAAAATGTGAAAGTGATGTTCCTTCGGAAAGGAACAGAAAAAATGCGAAAGTGTTGTTCCTTCGGAAAAGATAGCAAAAATGCGAAAGTGTTGTTCCTTCGGAAAGGAACAACAAAAATGCGAAAGTGTTGTTCCTTCATAAAGGAACAACAAAGATGTGGAAATGTTGTTCCTTCAGAAAGGAACAAAAAAAAACAAAAAATGCAGAAACGTAAAAGTTTATACAGAAAGTAGTTTATACAAGTAGAAAATAAAAACTTATGTACAAAGTTTGAGAACAATGGGATTATTTAGTGAACCAATGCCGTGGAAGGATTATTTTCCTCAGCAAAAATTTGCATATTAGAATCTTCCCGTAGCTGCTAGTAAAAGGATTCTCGAATAAGCGGTTTATGGTACAATCGCACTCGGTGGCCATTTGCTTTAAAGGTATGTCTAGATCCATCAATAGTAGTTAAAGTAATGGTGCCATTGTCATGCACTTTCTGTATTTCATATGGTCCAAGCTATCGAGCCTGGAGTTTTCCCAGAAAATCCTGAAACCTAGAATCATATACGAGTGCCCAATCTCCTTCATGAAAGATTTTCGTTTTGATCAAGGCGTCATGCCATTTTGCTCTCTGCTGTTGAATTAATGTAGTGTGTTAAAGAGCTGAGAGACTGATTTCATCTAGCTCGTTAATTTGCTGTAATCTATTAGTTTGGGCCTCATTTAAATTCAGACCGATCTCTTGTGCTGTTCTTAATGTTTGTATTTCGAACTCTATTGGAAAGATGGGTTCTTTTCCAAATAGTAGTTGATATAGTGAATGGATGGTGGTATTTCTCCACGTTGTTCAGTATGCCCACAAGGCTTCGGGCAATCTTGAAGCCCAGTCGCATCTGTACAATGCAACTGTTTTTGTGAGTATTGCCTCTATCACTTTATTCCTGTTCTCTACTTGGCCATTTGCCTGTGGGTGATACGAAGTGGTAATTTTGTGCTCAATGTGATAATTTTTTAATGTTGTAGCGATTTTATTACCTACAAGCTGCAGTCCTTCATCCGTGAACCATATCGCACAAATATTTGGAAAAGAAAATGTATTACAAAATCCTCTGTAGTTCTTGGAAGTGCCTCTGCTTCAACCCATTTGGTAACATACTTTGTTGCTACTAGAATATATGTTTTTTGATTTGATGATGGGTTGATCGGACCAACAAAATCGAGTCCCCAACGCTCAAATGGTTCAATTACTAACTGTGGGTTTAAAGGCATTTCGTCGGACTGTCCAGGGCGTCCTTCTCTTTCGCAACTGTCACAGGCTTGAACAAATTCCTTAGCGTCTTTAAAGATTGTGGGCCAGTAATAGTCTGTTTGCAAGACCTTGTGACCAGTCCAGCGATCTGCGAAATGTCCACCACACAGTCTGTTATGACAAGATTTCTGAATGTCAAATATTTTGTCTTCGCGGATGCATCTTCTGATGTGCATATATGCCCCTATATGAAATAGGTAGCCCCCAATCCAAGAAAATCGGGTACTGCGTTACACAATCTATTTTCGTTCATTGGGGGTTAGATGCTTTGGTAATTTACCTACTGCTAAATAATTTGCAACATCAGCATACTAGGGTGTCTTGATAGTAATAGCAAACAAATGTTCGTCTAGGAATTGATCTTTGACTACTGTTGTGTCCGCTGGCTTCGGCATTCATGAGAGAAAATCAACTACATGATTCTCTTTCCCAGGTCGATCTTTTATTGTGATGTAAAATTCCTGCAATAAAATCAACCATCTTATTACTCTACCGTTTGCAACATGTTTATTTGCTAAGTATTTTATGGCAGAGTGATCTGTATATAAAACAACAGGATATCCAGTGATGTAATTCCTAAATTTATTTACAGCGTGTATTACAGCTAAAAACTCTTTTTGAGTTACGGTATAGTTTAGTTCAACAGGAGATAAATTCTTGCTAATGTAATAAATTGCATATGGTTTTCTATCTTCTTCCTGCCCAAGGACTGGTCCAATAGTTGTGTCTGAAGCATCAGATGAAATTTGAAATGGCAGATCCCAATTTGGGCCTCTGAGCACTAGGGCTGTTGACACAAGCTTTTTCAGATCCTCAAAAGCACGGTCGCATTTATAACCAATTCGAATCTAGATCCCATGTACAATGTCACATGATAGAGGCAACACTTGACAATGAACTAGAAGAAGATCCCCTCAAAGACACTCATGATTCTAAATTATAAGGGGCAGTTCTCTGTGGATTAATCTTTTGGACAAATAGCGCGGACTTGAACTGCATCCAGTGGGCACTCTTTATGGCTGTGTTTCTTTCTACATCTAGGGCAGAATATTGCTAGGTTTTGCTTTGCTTTTGCTTGTTTCTATTTAGCTTGCATAATATTGAGCTGCATTGTCAGAGTCCCCAATATATCAGTTTTGAAATCCTCCAATAAATTACCAGTTTCTGCGCGGGTTACTCCTCCACCGAAGATCTTGTTGTCCCTTGTGAGCATGTCACATTGTCAGGTAAGGGTAATGATGCATAAGGAGATCTCTAAACATTATATTGAAAATGTTCAACATACTTCTAGTGTCTCATTAGGTCTGGCTACCATCTGAAATATTTCATCCTTTAATTCTCTAGACTTACAATAATCCTGATATTTCTTTAGAAAAGCACCTTTCATTTGATCCTGGTCATTTATAACACCTCCACCTAATCCCATAAACCATCATAAAGCTACTCCTTTTAATGTGGAGGGAAATAGTTTTAGCTTTTTGAGATCGGTGGTATAGTCATACCCTCGACATAATACATCGAATTAAAAAAAAAATGCATCTGGGTCTTTTGATGTTAGGCATGGAATGTAGGGATATGCTGTAGCGGTATGGCTTTCATAGGTGCATTTACTGCAGTGTCCACGATGGGATATTGCAATGTGGAGGTCTGAGGTGTTTGCTGATTCTGGGCCATTTGATCAAATATGTGCCAATATCCTTCTACGATTTCTAGGGAGTTATTCCTAGGCTAACTAGAAGGAGTAGGAATGGTCTTAACAGAACTTCCTTGGTCTGGGATGATGAGAGTTCCTTGTTGAACTAATATCTGGGGGGATCTTGGTTCTTCAGGTTCTTCAGCTTTGTTGTGGATGATTTTGATAGCACTTCCCTTATCTGGGCTGCTTAGTGGTTGAAGTATTCCAAGAGGAGATCTTGGTTTTTCTGTTTCCCCTGTTTCTCCTCCTCCTTCGCAGAGATTACTGAAGTTCCCTTCTTGTAAAGATTTTAGGCTAGAATTCTCAATTTCTTGAAAATATTGCTCTTCTGTTTGGATGTGCACTTCAACAAAGGCTACAGATGGTGATTCTATGGCCCGAATGGAGTTAGTAGGTTGTCTAGAAGCAACTTTTCTAGGACCTACTGATGGCTGAGATTCTGCTTTTTTAATGATATCGTCTATAAAGGTCGATCAGCCAAGGGTCATCGGTCCCTTAGATTTATCAGGTTTGGTGTTGGATCCCTATAATACTAGTGATTACCCCATTAATTGTAGTTATACCCCTTATTAATATTGTTGTGCCCCTATTGCCCCCATATTGTTATTACTGTACCCCATAGAATCCCTCTATTATTATTTTTGTGGCTTTATATTATTATTGTTAGGTCGGCTGGGTTATATTGTGA
>APFE030868993.1:0-13749 GCA_000404065.3 Pinus taeda | reverse complement strand
AGAGGCATGTAGCTGCCACATCTCTTCTCAGAGATAAGCTACCATCGCCCTAGCTGGTTTCTTTCCATTTCTGGTTGTAAGCATATTTCGGTATTTTCCATTAATGAAATGAAGCATTATTTCAGATGCATCTTTGTGTATATGGTTATCTCTGTATTTTATTGCGTTCCTGTTTAAATCCGGATCAGTTGTTGTCTTATGTTGTTGTCTTCTAGGTTTCCATATTTTGTGCTGTAGTGCTCCACTTGCTCTGCCTTCCAAGTCTGCTACAGTATTTCTTTTGTTGCTTCTCTTTTGTCTTGTTGCTGCTGGTCTCTTCCGGGATTCTTTCGTCATCAGTCTTCTGATACTTTCAATCTCTCGATCCAAATAATCTCCTGGCTGTTGATTTCTTGCTGCCCGTTGAGCTAAGAAGGCTTGCTCAATTTTTACTTTCTCTATCTGTACTATCACTTGTTGACTTCTTGTTTCTTTGCTTGTTTCTGTTCTCACTGCCACCCGATCATCCATACCCTCTTGTCTTTTGGAACAGAAAACTTCTTCTTCCTTCATTTGACTGCTCAACTGAGTCAAATGTTCTTCAACTCCTGCAATAACACCTGCATTCACAAAAAACTTGTTAGAACAAAAATCATAAGGCCTCAGTGCCTTTTCTCCCTTTTCCAGCATTTCAATATGCTGTCCTGAACTTTCCATCTCAACCAGCACATCAATATGTTGATTCTCTCTACTCAAAAAATCCTCTGAAAAATTCTCAAGACTGTCAACCAGTCTTTCTCCCACATCATCTGCTTCCATGATATCTTCTTGCACTCGTTCACTGTACTGAACTCTTTCTTCTGTCATCTCCCTGTCATACTCTGAATTGTTCAACAAATATTCTAGCAAAGCAATTTCTTTGTGGCATTGCTGAAGCATAACATCACCATCACTTATAGTCCCTGCATTCATATACAACTTGTCAGTTTGAAAACTACAAGTTTCAACAACCTTAACCGTTGGTTCATATACCAGCTCTTCCATTTGATCCTCTTCTTCATTCACATGAAATTCCTCTTCAACAAAACCTGTAATCACATCACAACTGTCAGCTATAAAAACACAAGAGTTCACATTATCCAGCTAATTTGGATTTGCCTAATAATTCAAGAAATCGTCAATGATCTCCTCCTCTATTTGATCAATCGAAACCTCCTCTTCCAACTCAGCTTCTCTGAGTTGCGTACACTTCAACTGTACATCCATCATCTGCTCAAGCTTCTTCAGCTCTTCCATTAACTGCATGTTTATTTGTCGATCTATTTTCTATTGTAGCTTCTGCCACTTCACTTTCTTCCCCTTCAGTGGAAAGATCCATCCTCTATTCTGGTTTTCCTGCTTTTGCAGCCATTCCTCTAGTACCTGCAATTGCACTTGCATTACTGCAATCTCTCTTTCTCTGACTTCTAAAGTCATCTCATTGCTGTGGCATTCCTCTGAACCTCTTCCTTGATCCTCCATGATCACTTTCTCCATGAGTTGTTCACTCACTATGAGTTGTACTAGCCTCTACGACAGCAATCTCTTCTGCTGTCACTTACCTCACCAAGCCCTCCTCACTCAGTCTTTTGGTAAGTACTGGTTCACTGCCTGTGGAACCTCTTCGAGCACTCTCCTTTGCTCACTCTCTAGGTTGTCTCTTCAACTCACGTTCTTCTTCAGGACACTGCAATTGTCCTCCTTATCTAGCCTTTAGCTGAATGTCAGGTTCAATGCCATCTTCTCTGCAACCATAAACTTCAATCACAAATTTCAATTCAGAACAATCATCTCACCTCTTAAGATCTTGCATGATTGTTTCCTCCTTTCGCTTCTGCCAATCTGTTTACTGCATTTGTGTAGCTTACACATCAAATTTAAAACTCTGATCTTATCACATGCAATTAAAAAAAAAAAAAACTTCATCCTTCAAACAGAGCTATTCCAGCTCTGATACCAAAATTGACACAAGCTTGGAGCTTGCCATACCAGGATCTTAAACATCTGTTGCATATCAACTTACATCACAGTTTTTTTTCCCAAATCAAATCCTCAATACTTAGCAAACTCACACTTTGCCATTATCTTGTGGAAACTATTTTCATTTTCCAGATTCTATTTACATCAAAACAAATACATATACAAGTGGGGCGCCATCAAGATAAAAATATAGAGAGAGAAGCATTTCAATTCGAGCAACACCTTTAGCGTAAATCCTTGGATGCAATTTTGGATGCAATCCTGATTGCGTTATTGGTTTTCTTGAGTTTTACAACCTTCAAATCCGATGCTAATAACCTTCCATTCATTACAAGATCGATGGTCTTCTGAATCTTAAAAACATTCCACGCAGTTCCCATAGCATCTGATGCAACCTAGGCCGCTCCCAGGCCACTCCTACCAGGATCCTTATCCCCTCATGCATATAAAAGTAAGTTTATCTCACAGTGTTGTAACCTCATGATTCAAAATAACCATGCTTGTTCAACACGCAGGCTCTTCACACAATTCCTAAAAGAAACATATCAAAAATAGACATGCGCATACAATATTTATATTTATGTAATTACCTATGCACCACCGTAGAATTTTTTCCTCTGTCTTCATTTCCTCTTGAACATGTATCCTCTTATGTGATAGTTAACACTTCCGCGGGGATTTGATGAATGATTATTCCACCTTCGCACAACGGTTCAAGCGATGCATATATACTAGCATTTATATTGAATCGCCCTCAATATCCTTACTCAGCTCTATCTTAATATGTCTCCATTTGAACTGCAGGTATTATGAACACACAATGTCTCTCCTGAGGTCTCCTCGATGCCACTATAATGTCGAAACAAAATTCTGCGCAAAACAGAGGAATTGGATCTGGTTGTACTGAGATGAAATTAGAACGTTGGTTCTAATACCCACAGTCGAATAATAATCAGAGAAACAAAAGGTCATTCACACCTGCTAACACCGGTTCTAATGCAATTATTCTGCGATAATATGGGTTGGATCCGTTGGATTCATAACTCCAAAGTTCGCCTGCGCTGGAGCACACTGAAGGCCTTAATTGCATGAAATTGGATTACAAACTGAAGGGCGCACGGCACTTATAAAACATATGGAATCATGGACAAAGGCTCTGATATAATGGTTGATGACTATATATATCTCTGCCCTTCTCTATACAGGTTCCACTGACGCATACACAACTCGGCGCTTGATTCAACAGTGGTCTTCCCAACGGACCGATCCAATTATATGCAGCATTTGTCTCCAGTTCCGCTTGCGCCGGGCGATTCAATTAACTGTTTCTCACCTCCGATATGGCAACACGACCGTCGAAGGAATCCCGTGCCTCTGGAAGCGTCTTTAAAATAATTATTTCCTATATCTATATATGAAACAGAGATAGCAGTTCAAGCCTTTAGACTGTAGTCTAACCTCGTGTTACCTGGATATGGCGCAGGCATCTCGGCGATGACTCAACCATGGCTTCAAACTTTGTTTTTAACGCATAAGATAATTATCATATGCCAAACTATAGTCTTTTTCCATGCACTCATAATAATATCCTGATACAAAATAACTTGGAATATCCACGTATCAATAGTTAACAATTGCGTGTTGGAAAAACACGATATCCGCTGTTCAATAAAAGGATTAAAATCTAAACATTGTCTGCCACAGAGTTAAACATATATCAAGGATCCATACGAAGGCAAGCTGTCCTCTATAATGAATACACATCAGTAGCGCATAAAAATAAGATCCACCAACACACATGCGATTTCAACCTTATATAAACACCAATTTTTTCCATCAAGCACAGAAGCATCTTAGAATTCATTAAGGCAAACAAGTTCATTCATAACTGAATTCAACATACTCGTATTTTCATAAAAACAAACATTCATACAGAAATTTACATTCATGGTCAGATATACAATCTATGGCCCTTTTTTACATGAGCCCTAAGGCTTCCAAGTAGAAAACCTTATACTGTACTCACAATCTCCATGTCTTTTCCTCTAAAACTTCTCCCTGTTTATACAATTTAAAAATATCATTAAATTAAATGCTCAATCCCTTCAATTCCTCAACAAACCCCTAAATCTCTCAACATACCTAAAGGATAGATCTTTATCCTAAAATCCTTCCACTAATTAAATTCCCTCATATCCTTTTATTAAATAAAAAGATATTTACAATAGATCCTCACATTTTCCTATTTTACTCAATTAATTTAATAAAATATTAAAAATCAACACACCCCCTTTTAACATATTTACAAAATAAAAAAACGCCCTTGATGCTCCTGCATCAATATGTGATTAGAAAAGAAATGAGAGAGGGATGGTTAGTAACCAAACAAGACAATTATGACAAGGGAAATGTCAATACCCAATGAGTAACAAATGCCACTCTTCCCTTTCAAATTCCAATAGATGTATCAATTACCAATTCAAGTATGTACTATATTTCCAACATGCCAATGTCAAGAAAAGAGAGGCGTATTGTAACCATTTTCAAGAATGTATCATACCACACTATGATGAGATAAACGATCAAGGTCATTCACAATTAATCTCAGAATGTAAGGAAATCCAATGCAACTTTTAGTGCTAGAAACAATGTAAATATGCCACTGAGATACCAATATAGAGAGAGATCAACCAATTGGCTGAGAAAAAGTAGCAGTAGATCTAGTTCAAGCATATATAGATGTGAATACTCTGGTTGAAGAGCTGGTCCAAGTTCCTATAGGTGTTCTAATATAAGCTTAAGTTCCAAGTTGTAATGCAAAGACAAGGGCATAGAAACCATTGGAGGCATAGGAAAAGATGTCATAGTAAGTGAATTGAGTTCCAATCCCATTCATTAGGGATTAAGAGGAAGTTGACCAAGTGAAAGAAATAAAAGCACTACCAAAGGAAGCATGGGAAAACCTATTGTGGGAAAGGGTCTAAATCGGATTAACAAATTATCACTATAACTAGTAGATATGCTAGCTTTCTAACTATCAAAGTGTGGTCACCGGGATCTACTCACTTGGGATATGGATTTGGAACAAAGAGAGGTGATAGTGCGGAAGCTGGGATGCTACTACTATCGGAGCTTATTCTGATATACCACTGCAAATAGAGATCAACCTATTGTATATTTAGAATCGTCAAGTGTAGCAATGATATCATTCCTCTAATAACAAAATTAGTCACCAAAAATGCATGAGATGAGAGCCAAAAAATTAGTGATTATAAGTGTTATTTTATCAATGTTTAGGGCTTATTTTTCTGTGTTGACATGTTATTAGGGCCCGCAATAAGTAATCTTGAAAAATGGAATATGTGACAATAGAAAATAGGGTACGGATGGGAGCAACAATGCCTTGAAGGCTTGCGGCGTGTTCTTCTCTTTCTCTCTGGTAGTTTCACCACTATACTAAGATTACTAGAGTGGTGTTCATGTGGTTTGGTGTGGGAACTTTCTCCCTAGATATAGAAATTATATCCAACTTATATATATTATCTAGAGGAGACTCATATATAAATTGATTCTAGTTTTCCTAATCCAATCCTCAATCGAGGGTGAACTGTGTTAGTGATAACATTGTGCATGTCCCCCACAACACTTCATGGAAGTAGGTAATAAGAATAATTTCACTCAACCCTTTAGAAGCCTATGACAAATGGAATTTCATGTTTGAGGAATGTAACAGATCCACCAAAAATTCCTATCGTCGCAACAATTTTCTACTCAATTAATTGGGTCCAATAATCCCACAAATAAATACTTTGTGGATTCTCAATTTAAAGCAGTAAATGATGATGGAAGGCCATTGAAAAAATTTACATTTTTCTCATGAAATATATAGCAAGAGGGGAATAGGAACCTATGCCTTCTAAATTCTATTGAATTTCATTTTGAAAACCCCAATTCCATGCTCAAGTTATCGTAAGAATAAGAAGAATAATTATCGCCATATGTTTTCCCTCATTCCCTTGAAGATAGGTGTTTATGCCACCACCTGTTCCCTCATTCCCTTGTTCTCGTGAAGATGGGTGTCACTTCTACGCCACCTGTGTCCTCGTGCCCTCATGTCCACGAGCCCTTGATAGACCGCTTGCAGTGTTGAAGTGTTTGGTGAATGCTCTCGTCGCTATATATATAATATTTTATATTATATTATATATATATATATATTTCTCATGTTGTGAATTCATCAATTAAATGGCCAAGATGCATTTCTTACTATGATATTTAGGATTTATGAATATTCTTGGTCAAAATTGGGTAGTATCCTATCAACGAGTGCTTAGCTTGAGTGGTAGGGATGGTGTTTAGCCATCCCATCCGCTTGGATTCAAGTCCCCAGAGACATGGCCCGTCATAGTATGGCTGGAAGGATAGGCGTCTCATTGGAGTTTGGGATCCCAACTCTAATTCCAGTGGCCTCCAAACATGTCCAGAACTAGGTTGAACTATGGTTTCTTGATATATGTGGCTTGCGGATTGTTACATATATCTAGGGAGGTTTCTAGTTCCCTATCAAATTTTTATTTTAAAAATTTGATAGTATCCTATCAATATGTTTAGAAGAACTATATATTACTTCAATTATTGCAATTGTGTCCTTGGCCAACGATGGATTATTTAAATCTCCCATGTTATTCCCAAAATGAAATCTCCTTTTCAACAACCCGAGAATCAATCCTATATCCTTTTGATTAGATTAGTAATATATATTATTTTCTTCCTCTCGGGAACATTCTACTTTAAATGGACCTATAGGAAATGGAGAGATCTAATTCATATGGTAGTGTATATTAAAGAAAAGTAGATCTACCATATATTTGAAAATGAAAAGAAAGATCTAGCCTCTCTATGATCTCTTAGGTATTCTTCTCCTAATCTAGTGAGGAAGGAGAGGAGTGATGGGAAGATTTCCAAGTGTCTTGGCATATTAGCATGTAACTTGTTGAAAGATATTTTCTTCATGAATTGGGACTTCAAATTGATATTCATTTCCTTGCAGTCTTCTAGAAATTCCTTGTAGATTCAAAGTGTAGATTGTAATATGCTAAAACAGTTGACTTGAAACTACTCTACTCATCAGTAGAAACAACAAATGATCGATGAAATCATGAATCATATAAGAGAAAGAATTCAAGCACACATAACACAATATTTTCTGAGGAAATTCGTAGCTAAAAACCCTTTCTATTTGTGTATTGCAATAATAAAAATATATGACAATATTACACTTTTTACTCAAGCCTGAGCAACCTCTACACTATCTCAATCTATCTCACTACTTCACAAACAAGCTCCAACCAATACTTAGCCAAATTTTCTGCCTGCCATGCTCCTATTTCCTTGCGCAGTTTCCTAGAGAATTAGCCCATATTTAATTGGGAAATTCCAAAAATATGAATTGTTCAATCCTCATAGGCCTTCCTCTGATTGCATGAACCACTTGTACAATTCAGATGATTATACAACTAATCGTAGATTGTCCCTAAACTCCAACCTCAAATAGGTCTTTCTTTGATCTGACATGCGTGAGTTAATTATGAGTGAATCTCCAATTTACTGTTTGATCAGTGTTGGTTACATCCCACTACTACAGGTTACACTCCACTACTGGATCTCCCACTAATTCATCCATCAGTTAGAACTAGTTTAATTGAATTTAACTCAGTTAAATTGAATTAAATAATTAAAACTCAAAATAAACTCAACCAGAGCTCCTAAAAAGTAGGAGACACTCTACATGACTCTAGATAGACTCTCAATTCAAATTAACCGAGTTAGTTAAGTCAAAATAACTTAGTTAACTTTTACAAGTTATCATGAGATGTGGAATTACAATTTAATTCCTAAGATTAATTCAATGACAAGATTAAATTATTATTTTCTTGTTGCATTTTCAACACTCCCTCTCAACAAGAGATGGATTATCTACTATCCCAATCCTGCCTCTGTGAAACTTGAATTTTCATCTTGACAATGCCTTTGTTAAAATATATGCATCATTCTCCTTTGCAAGAATGCATTCCAACAACATGATTATCCTCTACGCACAATCTCATAGATGGTGATACTCGATGTCGATATGCTTGGACCGATCATGGAAAACTAGATTCTCAGATAAATTGATACAACTCTAATTATCACATTAAATCAATGTAGGATTCATTTTCTAACCAAATAACCAAACAAGGATTTTCCTCATCCAGATAGCCTCACAAGATGGTTAACTAGCATCCATGCACTCTGCTTCTATTGAACTGAGTGCAACTGATCTCTTCTTTCTGTTGTACCAAGAAACTGTTGCTAACCCAATACTGAAGATTCCCCCTGATGTTCTCTTTTTGTAGGATGGACTTCCTTCCCAACCTGCATCTGTGAAGCCTTGAATCTTCACTCCTTCTGTTCATCTGTACCAAATACCAAACTGAATGGTGCCTTTGAGGTATCTCAACACATGTTTAGCTACCTTCCAATAACGTTTGAGGTGCTTAATCATGGCTTCACTTAGTCGGTTAATTGCAAAACACATGTTTGGTCATGTGTTTATTGAATACATAAGTGAACCCACAAGTTTTCTATAAATAGTAGCCTCCACTACTTCACCTGAAGTAGCATCTTCCTTCCTCCAATTACCTACTAGAGGAGTCTCCATGGGTTTGCTACTGTCCATGTGGAACTTATTTAGTATCTTGTTGGCATAATTTCCCTTAGAGAAAAAAAATTCCTCATCTCCTTGCCATACGTCCATACCAAGAAAGTAATGCATGAGCCCCAGGTCCTTCATATCGAATTCTCTTACAAGATCCTCTTTGCAAGATTTTATCAACTTCTCATCACCTATTAGAATCAAATCATCAACATATAATACTATAATCAACTATTTACCTTCAACCATAATATGGTAAAGGTTCGCATTTGCTTCACTTTTGGTGAAGCCCAACTGGGTGAAATAGCTATCAATTCTGGTGTACCAAGCACGGGGTGCTTGTTTTATTCCATACAATGCTCGCTTGAGTCTGTGCACATGTGACTCTCAACTAAAGGTCTCAAATCCTTCCAGCTTCTCAATATAAACCTCTTCCTCAATCATGTCATTAAGGAATGTTTTCATCACATCCATTTGATGTATCTTCCATATCATCTACGCTAACAGTGCTAGAATAAATCTAATTGAAGAGTACATTGCTACTAAATAAAAGGTCTCCTCGTAATTAATTTCCTCCACCTGAGAGAACCCTCAAGCTAAAAATCTAGCCTTTTGTTTCTCCACACTCCCATATGTGACTTTATTTACCTTGGAAAGCCATCTGGAACTCACTACTGACTTGTCATATAGTCTTGGGACCACTTCCCAAACATTGTTTCTGATAATTGAGTCATACTCCTCAACCATGGGATCAACCCATACTGGTTTCTTCACTGCTTCCTCAAATGAGGATGGCTTAACCTCTACACTCTTGCTCATCGGATCCATGTAGCCAGTGTACCGATGATCTACTCTGTCGACACTGTGATGTGGGTGCTCTCACATTCTCTCTAGCATCATGCATCAATCTGTCAACCTCTCCAGTGTGCTTCCTTCCATCTCGAGAAGTCTTTGCATGAGTGGGTGCTTCCATTCTCTCCTCCCCTTCATGTGTCTTCTCCACATCATCCTAAGGTTCCTCCTTTGGAGCTAAAATCTCCTCATCTACATGTAGTTAAAGCACCCTCTCAAGGGAACATCTCATGGCCATCTCTTCATCGAAATTCACATCTCTACGAACCACTATCATCCTATTGGATGGCAAGGGCACCCGATATTTGTGAGGTGTATCAGTGTACCCCACAAATATGCCCAACTTAGTTGTTGGCTCTAGATTTTTTTGTGCATCATTGGTAACATGATAGTAGACTAATGAACCAAAGATCTTGAATTGTACCACATCTGGTTTCTTACCTGAAAAATATTCTTCTGGTGTACTCATCATGAGAATTCGATGAGGGCTTATGTTCTGCAAATAAACAATTGTGTTGCATGCTTCAGCCCACAAGTGCAACAGTAGGCTCTGATCATCTAACGTCGCTTGTGTCGGTCCCACAATACTTTTGTTCTTCCTTTCATCCACCCCATGTTGTTGTGGGTTATGAGGTGCTATTAATTCCCTTCGAATGCCTTTTGTTGCACATAAGTTCTTGAATTCATTCGACACATATTCTCCACCATTATCACTTCTGAGAGCTTTAAATTTTATGCCAGTATCTTTCTCGACAAGTGCTTTTAATTCACAAAATTTAGCGAATGTATGATATTTCTTCTGCATGAAAAAAATGTAGCAGTTACGAGAAAAATCATCAACAAATATTACATAATACATATGCTTGGTTGTGGATTTCATCGAGAATGGTCCACACACATCTGAGTGAATTTTATCAAGGATCGATTACGCTCAACTTTCTTTATCATGAAAAGAATCTTTCATGTACTTCCCTAATGTTCACCCTTTGCATGTGTCTCTTTGCTATGGTGTACCCTTGGGAAGTCCTATAGGAATTTGTTGCATGATATTCAAATCTCTTTGGTGCAAGTGACCTAATCTTCTATGCCACATGTTAGTGTGAAATATTTTGGAAGGTGTACCAAAAACACTTCACTTAAGTCACTAGGTGACACATGACCCTAACAACAATTAGTGGCTGCTCACACTTCAGATCTATAATAAAACTTGGAAAACCTACAAAAAAATAGTTTATACAATCCAAAACAAAAACATCAATGTAGATATCCAATGAAATAACCTAAATTGAAAGACTTTAAAATGAATAAATATTTTATTGATAACACATGGTGAAGGAGATTTTAAAAAAGGGTCCTAAAATCCCCCTCTATGGGATGGGTCCTTTAATGTCCTTGATACTTCAGTAATTGATTCTCTCTCTCAATATGTGAAAACCCCAATAAAACATGGAGAACTCAAATGGTAGCTCAAGTGAAAAGAGACGATAATGGTGATGATGATAATGATCATGGTGAAGAATGAATGGAAAACCCTCCTATGTATAACAAAGTATTGAGTTAATCTTGAAAATGGAGAATAATAAAATTATATTGACCGAATTAAGATCTAACATTTGGGAATACTTTATTGTATTTTTTGGAGAGGAAAACGATATTCAAAATGGACAATTTTTTTATTTAGAAATAATTAAAAAATAGAATGATTTATTAATTATTTCATGAGGATTAAGAATGGTGTGAAATTAAAATAATTATTAAATAGTGATTTAACAATTATTCCAATCTTCTTATAGAGGAACGGAGAAAAGGGGAGAATCTGGAGAGGAGGAGATTGAAGATGTGGAACCCTAAGGTTTTCATTGATTTGCAGGTCGGCAGTGCCCCAGCCGGCCGGATCGAGATCGAGCTCTATGCAGATGTGGTGTCGAAGATGGCCGAGAACTTCTGTGCAATGTGTACTGGCGAGAATGGCACTGGCCGGTCCGAAATGCCCTTTCACTTCAAGGGTTCATCAATCCATGGCGTGATCCCAAGATTCATGTGCCAGGGCAGATACTTCACAACGGGCAATAGTACCAGTAGAGAGTCGATATACGGGGAGAAGTTTGTAGATGAGAACTTTGTAAAGAAACAAACGAGACCTGAAATTCTCTCCATGGCCATCACCAACCCTAATGCTAACAGCTTCGAGCTCTTCCTCTGTATCATAGAAACCTCGTGGCTGGATGGTAAGCATGTCATTTTTGGTCAAGTTGTAAAGGGCTTGGAGGTTGTGCGTGAGATCGAGAAGGTTCAGAAAATAGATCAAACAACTAGCCACAAGTGCAGATATTTGAATGAGAGAGAGAAACTTGAATCCAGAGCTAGGGTTTATTTGAGTGACAATGGTATTTTGGGCTTGGCAACCACATATTATCCCTTGGACAGATCATTGGGCTGCAAGGGTGTTGATCCTCCAGGTTGATGGTAGATTTTGTCTCTGGGCAGGGGCTTAATGGAGAAACCGTCTCAATAGGATCACATAGTGCATCCCTCTACAATTTTCGGCTACCAAACTTGCTCAACACCCAAACGATTATGAACAAACACTCGACCATTCTTTGGCGGGTCCTGCTTTATGGACTGTATGTGGAGACAAAAATCTCCACCCTCCTACAATCTCTATGGACTACTACAATGTTCAGGATAACTCCATTTGTGTGGTCTACTAATCATAAAAAGGAGCCTAACTACCAGAAACTAGACAATAGATACCTGAAGGAGGTCACAAAGAACCCATTGCATGACAGCGATCTGACCCTACATGGCTTAGCAACCTCCAATTGGAAACATAACCCCTGGTAAACTCTCAGTGCTATCAAATTTTTATTAAAACCCCTTTGGGGATATCTATTTTGGTTTGGGTTCTCACAGCTAACTCCGTTTTGCATATGAAGAGGTGCATCTCCCACCATATTGGATATTCACTCGGAATACAATATTTGATATTTGGGGGCAGAGCCCTTTAGGATACCAGACCTCTCATGGACTACAACATTTTTTCTGCATCTACTATAACACTCAATATGTGGCTGAGAGGTGGCGCAACAACCTTCAGTAAAAATAAACAAATGGGATGCGACATAGAGAGAAATTCAACAAAAAATATAGAAACACAATAGAAGCACAAAAATGCAGGACTATCTTTCAAGAACATCCTCCAAGAAAAAAACACTATTACAGCGATACCAAAGCAAGCAGGAATTGAACCCAATCCATATATTGTGCACCAACTGAATTATACCCTAGAATTAAACATGTATATACCATAAACAAATGAGCATTGTAATATTTTTGAAAAACAAGCTATTATTTGTAGATTCAACTGTTTCTCGCCAAAACCTGTTGAGCTCTTTCACTGGATTTTTACTAACTAGACTCCTCACTATGAAATTCACTTATGTTCCAAGGGTTTCTTCATTGTAAATTTCCCTTCAACAGAGGTGAGAGACATTATATTACAGGAAGGACCATGATTTTGGCGATCTACGGAACTCTTCATTACACCATGGTTTCCGGAATTTGATGTAAATACTATGGTTGTATCCAGGATGCCTGTATGGGATCCCTTGCACAATCTCCCTTTACATCTTTGGAACCAACAAGTTCTTGAGGGTATCGGCAACACCATTGGGCGCTACATTAAAACAGACACACAAAGACTGAAGGAAACAATTTTCACTTTCGTATGAATTTGTGTGGGAGTAGATCTCAGAAAAGGCCTGCCAGACCACATACAAATGAAACAAAAATAGAGATGTTGGACACAAATACTAGATTATGAAAATACAACGTTTAGATGTAGAATCTGCTGGCAAACAGGACATCTACAAAATACATGCCATGGAGCCAAAAAAGATACCCGAAGAAAGAAAAAAATAGGGAAGCAACCCAAGGGATGGCAATTTCCCCCACCACTGTCTGATGAGGAGGAGGAAGATGATGCAGAACATCCCATATCCAAGGAAAACAACCAGATGGACAAAGAACCAGAAGTATAGGTATTAAATCCACAAGATCCGATGGACTCACAGCCGGCAAAGTTACCAGATACAATGGACACCAGTGGATCCAAGAGACTACATACATCAGAAAATTTTGATTCAGATAAGGACAACCCTCAACCTAGGGTTCACACTTGTATCTTAAATGCCGACTCAAGGGGA
>APFE030868981.1:0-30908 GCA_000404065.3 Pinus taeda | reverse complement strand
TACAAACACAGTTTTGGTGGTTTTTCTCTTGGAAGGGCTTTGACATTAAATCACTATGTACATATGTGACGTGATTGTCTTTTTGTTGTGTATATCTTACATATTGATGGAAGATTTCTTAAAAAATTTCAAATTGTGTAATTATTGATTCACCCCTCCCCTAAGTAATTCAAGATTCTCAACAATTAATATGAGAGCAAGATCCTTCAAGAACAAGTTAACCATTGGAAGTTAGATCCACATGAAATCATGGTAAATGAGGAAAATCAAGATGTCTAGTGATGTATTTGATGAAGCAAATCACATATTTTATAGATTCATAATGGAATCATACATCATGTCTCTTGGATTCAATTTATAGGCAATAATAGAATCTACATACATAATTATGATAACTCCACTTACAAGTTTGATGAAAGAAGACCTTATAATAATAATGCAAATGCAATGAACCTCATCATCACTAGTCGTAACCAATATGAATAGAAAATTTGATTGACTACAAGTCAACCAAAAAAAACTTGGGACAAGCTCAAGTACTATTATAAGGGAAATGAGAGGATAAAGCAAGTAAAACTTTAAACTTATAGAATGAAATTTAAAATTACAAGGATAAATGTTGGTGAATATATTATTGAATACTTATTTAGAGTTGACGAAGTATCTAATATGATTAGAGTCCTTGATGAATACATTAGGGTAGTCAATTATAAAGTCTTAGGATCTCTCCCAAAGAGGTTTAATGGTAAGATCTGAGCCATAGAATATATGGCACAAGCAAAGACTCTGAAAATGGAGCAACTACATGGAACGCTCATTACATCTGATATGAGAATTGGAAGTGAGAAGTAGGAGGAGGGGAAGCATCATTTAAATCCTCAAAGAAATCCAAAGAGCACAAAAGACACCAATATTTCTCCATCTATGACTCAGATGAGGAGATGGCCCTCTTTGTAAGAAAAGTTACATTTGATATGAGAATTGGAAGTGAGAAGTAGGAGCAAGGGGAAGCATAATTTAAAGCCTCAAATAAATCCAAAGAGAACAAAATACACTAGGATTTCTCCATCTATCACTTGATGAGGAGATGGTAGTGTTTGTAAGGAAATTCAAAAGGTGGTGGGGAAAATAATAATATAAGCTACCATCTAAGTGTTTTGAATGTGGTAGAGTAGGACTTTTTGCTTGTAAACTTCCATATAAATTCAAGAAGAAAGAAAAGGTGAAAGAAGAGAAGAGTTGAGACAAAGCTAAAAAGTATGAGAAAAAAAGGACTCAAAAGAGAAAGATATTCTACTCTAAGCAGGACATTTAGTAAAATGAGTCCAATAGTGAAGAATTATCTAAGGGATAACAATAGGAGTGCACACTACTGACATTTGAGTGTGAGACTAAGTTGGAAGAAAAACCAATTTCTCATAAAGGAATGGTGGAGCTAGAGGAAGAGGAGGTGATGAAGACTGAGAAGAAGAGCAAGCTACTAAAAGAGAAACTCTTGAGAGGTGAAGAAAGTATGTATAACTCCAATAATGAAGAATTTATAAATTATAAAGTTAATCTAGAAGAGACTCTCAAGCTTAAGGATATTTTAGTTTAACAATTAAAGGATAAACAAAAGAGTTATGATAGACTCGAGGATGAAAATGAAGCACTAAACCTAGAAGGGTCAAAATGTTAAAGAATGGCTAGTTTAGATGCATATGATGAAGTTTTCATCTCTCTAAAAATTCATCTTGAAGAATCAAGGAGAAAATAGGAGCTTCTTATAAACTATATAGTTGAATGGGAAAGGAATTATCAAGAACTTGAGGAAGAAGTTGAATCTTTGAGAGAAGATATTATGAAAATGAAGCGTAATATAGATTTATAAATTATATTCACTAAAGGCTCAGAATAGTTGGTTGATACCCTCATCTCATAAAGGCCATGAGCATGAAAATTTATTCTAAGATATAAAGAATCTAAACAAACTTAAAAAAGACAACAAAGTTACAAATCCATGAAACAATGAGACTTGGAGCTATGTGAAAGCACTTAAAAGAAAAATAAAAAAGTGACAAAATTACATATTCAGGAAACAAGGCGCCTTGGAGCTATGTGGAAGCACTTAAAGGAAAAGCTAGTATAATTGAAAAAGTGACCAGAATTAGACAAAATTAGAAGGATGGAAACCCAACCATGATTTAGACCTCACCTCAACATAAACCTTATGATTACCAAGCAAGAAAAAACTAAATATCAATAGATATATTCAACCGCAACAAAAGCATTAATTTAATCTCAATCATACAACCTTACAATATTTATCCAAATTCTAACTTTAACTCAATTTATCCAAAGTGATTCTCTACAATCGCCCGAGGGGTATTATCTTTTGTTGGTTTTCCATGTGCAGGTGAATAGGAGACCACTACAACATAGGCCACCCATGCATTCCCATGTTTGCTTCGAGAGAACATTCAAGTCTCATCCTAAGACCAAAATTACTTGGTCCATTTCATACTCTCCAATCTACGCGGATAACCTCATTTCTCTTCTTGTTCTTGTCTTATGTTTTCCAATCTTCCATACTATGCATGGTTCTCCTTGCGCAGTCCTAATGCATCTATTGATGAGCTCCTACAATCCATTTACAGCCTTACTGTCATGCAACAACTTCATGCATGTTTCAAGGAACATTGTGAGCATCGATGGGTCCATTTTTGGCTACGCTCTCCCTTTGCTTCCTGAAGCTCTTCTTAGCTTCCATAAAAGTTTCTTGAGCACGCTCCAAATCAAACTTCGTTTCCTTCATCGGAGCTTTGCAAACCCAAGTGTCATCTACTAGCTGTTTTCCTTTATCATCTCCCATCGTAATTCCACTTCGGAGCATAATATTCACATTTGGATTGTCCTTGCGCAACTTAGACCTCATAATTTGCAGGTTCTAATTTGGGGGAGGTGGTATCACTCCCTTGTCGTGTATCCTAGCTATCAGTGTAGGACAATCCTCCTTCTTGTGATTAAACAAGGTACAATAGAGACATGATGAACGTGTCAGATTCATATAATCACATGCATAATGCTCTGGCCCTCCACAATAGTAGCATATTAGTTGTCCGTGACCTCTTCGAGGTCCTCCTCCACCTCTTCCTTGTCCGCACCCCTGAAATCCTGTGCACGCCATCCTTGCACCCTGATCTAGGGGCCGCCTTTCGGCTTGAACCCTCTAGGTGGGAATTCTATCCATCATTAGCTCATAACTTCTACATGTCCACTCATCATTTCCCACCGACCTACAAAAATCACAAAACAACTATTGTGATATCTGCATGTACTTCTGCAATAGATGACAATTGTCCGTAGCATGCTTTTCTCCTATTTGACAAATCACGCACCACAAAGTAGGCGTCTCGCTTGGTCCTACTTGTGCTTTGAGCCTTACTGGAATCGGCCCTCCTCCCGCAAGGTAATTCACGAACACCGAGCAGTGGTCCATATCATGACCCTGCTCCTTACATTTCACACACCACACCTCTTTGCGTACTTCGAGTTGAGCTTTCATGTCCTGATCTAGGCAACGTAGCCATTTGTTGGCTTGATGGGGCGTAACCGAGGTTTGGTGTTAATTAGCAAAGAAATCTCTGTACTACTGGTAGTTTTGGCAACAACTTAGGGAGCGGGGACTGAAGTCTCACCCAAAGCAATATGGGGGGTGCTAGAACCAAGTTTCCATACCCTTGAGATGTGTGAGGGGTTGACTTAGTCCAACTAGGAGTGCCTTCGCACAGGTTACTTCGCGCACTCTTCTAACTTGTGATCCCTTCGTATTCTATTATATTCACCTTCGTGCATCCCTAACCAGGGATTCAGATTCTTCCGCGCTCTTTTCCCAAGTTCCGCCACAGATCTTACTTATCTTCTTATGAGTGTTAGTTAGCTTTGTGTAAGGAGCTACTTATCTTAAATTTACTTATTCAGTACATTCATATAATTTCGCGCAACAAATAAATAGTAAGCTTGCAATTCATACCCAATATACTTAAATGCATAAACAAGAAAAGATATACAGAGTGATAAGAAACTTCTCTTTTATTACTTCTTCAATCGGTTACAGACTCGACTCACCTTGCGCACTCAACTGCAATGGTCCATGCACTTAGCTGTAGACTACTTGGCCTTTGTGCACTTAGGTGCAGAGCCTTCTCCTACTCTATGACCCAAAAGACTCAATTCTACACTTAGACTCAATGCTTCTATTCCATCAACTTCCTTACTATTATATTACTTCTTACAACTTAGAGCCTTGCTCTATTTATACAATCCCATGGTTTGCGGACCATAGGTAGATCTCAAGCCGACATTACATAACAAAATTGAGGGCAAACAACCCTCTCACTCAATTACAACTTCGTGCTCTGTCGTGGAGTCTTTACATTGGACTTAGTCAAAACTTGGGATTTAAGCTCCAAAACCTTCCTTGGGGGATCCTGCGCCCAACACTGTAGGATGCAATTTCAGACCTTTGAGATCCAAAATTATAGAAATATTTTAAATTCAATATTGAGCTCCTATAAAATGAAACAAAAAAGTGTGTAGTATTTTTTTAAATTTGCGTAAGTTTTGTTTGAGATAGTAGTTTGAATTAATTCAAATGGATTTGTGAATAAAAATTATCATTAATTGATGACCCAAAGAAATAAAATGGAAACACCTAGTAAGAAACCCTAAATCTCTACTATGGTACATGAAGAAGAGGAAGCAATGCAACATGATATATAAAAATTACGAGACGAAGTGAAACAAATTTCGCTCTCACAAAAATTAATTAAAGCTAAGATGGAAGGTTTGAAGAATGGACATATGGATTTATATAATATTATATAAAAATGATTGGGTATTTTTACAACTACAACCATACAAAGAAATGTCCCTCCAACAAGCTAAGAAGGATAATAAATCATGACCAAAATATTACGGTTTGTACAAGGTGTTGCAAAATATTGGTACTATGGCATAAAAATTGGAGCTTCCTACATCTTCGTGAGTGCACCAAGTTTTTGATGTTTCATGCTTAAACAAGGTTACATGTGAAAATCTCCGAGTTCAAGCAATATTTCTAGAACTCGGTGAGGAAGGAAAGATCATATATGAGAATTGGAAGTGAGAAGTAGGAGCAAGGGGAAGAAATCCAAAGAGCACAAAAGACACGAGGATTTCTCCATCTATCACTCTATGATGAGATGGTCGGGTTTTTAAGGAAATGAAAAAGGTGGTGGGGAAAATACTAATATAAGCTACCATTTAAGTGTTTCGAATGTGGTAGAATAGGACTTTTTTCTTGTAAACTTCCATATAAATTCAAGAAGAAAGAAAAGGTGAAAGAATAGAAGAGTTGATATAAAGTTAAAAAGTGTGAGAAAAAGAGGACTCAAAAGAAAAAGATATTCTACTCTAAGGAGGACAGTTAGTGAATTGAGTCCAATAGTGAATAATTATCTAAGGGATAACAAGAGGAGTGCACACTAATGACATTTGAACGTGACATTAAGTTGGAAGACAAACCAATTTCTCATAAAGGAATGGTGGAACTAGAGGAAGAGGAGGAAGACTCAGAAGAAGAACAAGCTACTAAAAGAGAAACTCTTGAGAGGTGAAGAAAGTATGTATAACTCCAATAATGAAGAATTTAGAAATTATAAATTTAATCTAGAAGAGACTCTCAAGCTTAAGGATATTTTAGTTTAACAATTAAAGGATAAACAAAAGAGTGATGATAGAGCTGAGGATGAAAATGAAGCACTAAACCTAGAGGGGTCAAAATGTTAAAGAAAGGCTAGTTTAGATGTGTTGCACGCCTAATTCTAAATGGGTTAATGTGGAAGCTAAAGAGACTAAAGAGTCCAATGGACCTTGGGATGTGAATCCCAACGGTCACCACATGTACCATAAATATGTATAATTTGTGAATAAAAATCGAATTGCATGCTTTATCATTTATATCTTTCTCGCTCCCCATGTGTGTTTAACATGGTATGAGAGCCATGATGTGTGGCCTATTTTCCCTGAGCAACTGGTCTGAGTTGCCTTGAATAGCACTGGCCTAGCCTTCATTACCTGCACTGCCTCTGCCATAACGTATTTTCCCTGCACTGCCTCTCTCCTGACATGGCTTTGATATTGTATGCGTTTTAAAATTTGTTGTTGGCCCACTGTCATATGCATTTTAAAATATGCACCCTCTCACATATGTGTTTTAAAATCTGGTGCCTTAAACACTTCTCCCTTCAAGAAGACAAAACCCATATTCGAACTCATCATTCTCTTTTCTCGGCGATATTCCACGAGCTGCAGTGAGAGGGGTGATTCTCATCCAACCCTTCGTTGAACTAGTCCACACTGGAATGCGAAACGTCCGACCCAGCTCTGCCTCAGAAACGGATTCAACACTGAGGGAGTGGCCATAGCTCGCACCAATTTCACGAAGAGAGGGTTGGTTCCATCCTTGAGCCACAACCTGCACAACTGTCCTTTTATTCCACACTTACTGTCTTGTTAATGCGTTTCAAATGAATGACAACCTGAGCCACAACCTGCACGACTGTCTTGTTATTTCACACTTACTATCTTGTTAATGCGTTTCAAATGAATGACAACCTGGGCCACAACCTGCACGACTGTCCTGTTATTCCGCCATTTATATCAAAAGTGATGAAGTTTCTGCATGATTGAGTTAGAGAGAAAGCACAGAAGAGCCTCCGAGATTGCCTTCGACATTGAAGAAAAGTTCCTGGTGGCGTTCGTGGAGCCAGAAGTAAAGTATGAAGAAAATGGCACGAAGATCACTTCTATTCGTTGTAAACATGTGCAACGAATTTCCCGAGATATGAAAGCCTATAAATTTTGTTCTTGGCAAGTGTATGCTCCGTCTCAAAGAGTTACAGCTTTGGGGGACGCAAATAAAGAAAATATCATTTTCTGAAGGGGTTTGCTCCAACCTTCAACATCTTGACATCAAATTTTGTCATAAGTTGGTCGAGATTGGAACATTGCCCGTAGCACCTCAACGTCTTCAAAATCAGGGCTGTGTGGACGCTGTGAGTATGTTTGCTGAGTGGATTCTGAAACAGACTAGAAGTAGAGCCTGTGAATGTCTTTTTTCGAACACTGGTGTTTGCATACAGGGCAAGTAGCCTTCTTATTTGGCGGACAGTATTCTAGCCATTGTTGCAAGAATAGCTCGTGAAATACGTGGCCACAGAGGGACACGGACTGGAGATCCTCAATAACGGGCTTGACATCTTCATAGCAGATTGCACAGATGACCTTGGCCGCATTTCAAGTATCTCTGATTTCACCGACCATTCTCTCCGCTGTTAATTAATCGCATGTCTTGTGTGTGTGAATTACAAAGTTTCGAAATTGAAACCCGAATATATATAACCTGTGACAAAACATACAGCGAGTGTCATCCATTCGAAATTAGGGAGCGGCTCGTTACATCAACCGGCGAGAAAGAGGAACTGGTGAGTGCTATATCCAAGACCACATATCAGCGTATCGGTTCCGTTTGTTGTTTGGCGATTGTGATTTATGGATATGTTGATTGAATAGTGTAGAGACAGAGATACATAGCTATCAATCCGAGTCTTTACCATGATAAAATCCCGCCTGTAACCATTGCCGGTGCGATATACATCTACGTGAGTCTTTGTACATGATAGCGGTACATCTATATAACCGTCCCGATACCAAAGGTAAGGGAAGAACATACTGTATATATTGTGTGTATATTGAGTATCGCTGTTAAGACTTCACAGAAAGCTAGTGTTGGTAATAAGCAAATGAAGTTTAAAGGTAAGGCGCACTCTTTAATTGAATCCAGCAATATATTTTTAGATTGTTTATGGGAATGTCCGAAGTATTTAAAGGGATGGATTTGAATCTGTATGTAAAAGCTTATGGTTTGAAACATATGACTGAAATGTCTCCGCATTCAAGTGATAACTTGTGAAATTTCGAGAAATTGAAGGATAGGTTTCTGCATGATAACGCCTGCCTATAACTATCACCCATATCAAATAAAGACAAGAACAGCCTGCAGTTGTGTGCGAGTAAAAATATATATACATGTTATTTGGTTAATTTCCAAGGATGCTGTGTTGTGCATGCGCTCTATTTGCAACCCGTCGCTGTCTGAGTTGTATATTCGTCAGTGGAACTGTATTGAGGGGGCGGATATATATAGTCATCAACGCTAAATCAGAACCTTGTCCGTGAATAAATCCAACCTATAACTAGCAACGATGATAGTAGAGGATTGCGAGTGGGTGAAATGTCTTAAGATGGAGATTTGATTAGAAATTTAATGAGATGTATTTTTTCATGTACAAATACATGGAGGATCCTGGTAGGAGCGGCGTGGGCCACATCATGTTGTCAGCATAATATATTTTGCATTATATGCACTAGATTGTCTCCTATTTATTGCAAGCATTGTGATTATTTAGGGTACACTTTCACTCCAAAACAAGTTTCTAGTGGTGCATTTCTATTGAGAAAAAATGGCTACAATTACTGAAATATTAGAGTTCTTAAAAATTCTGATACATTCCTCTAATCATGATACATTAAAGTCAGCAAATTTTCTCTCACAGACATTCAGGTCTATCTACAAAATGCAAAGGAAAAGATAGATTTTTTACAACTTGAATCACAGCTACAGCAAGAAGAGCTACATCAAAATCGGCATAATTCTGAACCTGTTTTTGTTTGGAACATTGAGACAACCACCCATCAGTAGCAAGTTAATAATGCAGTAGTTGTACATGGAGATGCAGAAACTGCACTTCCCAAGCCCATCATGAGACCTTGGGAACAACTTGTCCACAACAAGCACAGAGCTCGTCTTGGATATGACAAGGACTTGTCCTTTCATATTCCAGACTATGCCAAGCCCATTCAGTTTCAGATTGCTGGATTCATCTATGACAGTTCACCTGCTCCTCATGACAGTTGAGCTTCAGCTGTTCCAGACTCTGCTCCTCTTCCACAGCAACAACAACAACAACATATCGTGAAATGCCAACACTGTGATCGAGTTGGCCATATGAAATATCATTGTTTTGATCTTCATCCATGTAAGAATTGTCATAAAACTAGTCATTCTTCACACAGATGCTTCAAAAAAAAACGTCCTGCAAGAGCAAAGATTCATCTAGGATGGATCGGTTCTTGGCAATGGGCATCAACGACCAAGAAGATATTCCAAGCACATGTTAGAACTTGTTCCAGAATATTGAAGAATCTTGCAGTTGAGTTTTCTCCATCTTCTCACCTTGTATCTGACGGGGGGGGAAATGATGGTCATCTACAAGCTTCAAAGCCACATCAAGTGAGCCTGAGCCACAACCTGCCACACCAGTTTCAGAGTTGTAGCCAGAGACACAGATGTCTGTGAACATGCCTTCAGTAGGCAATCTGAGACACTTCCTCTAGCAGAAGACTTCAGCTTGTTGCCAGCTTTGGAAGAGTTCTGAGAACAAAATTGAGAACACTTCCTCTAGGAGAAGACTCGAGCTTCTTGCCAGTTTTAGAAGAGTTCCAGGAATCGCATAAGCATTCCAGAGTTGTTGGTCATCCTTAAACCATCACAGGTTGAGACTTCCCTTTTCAGGTTAAAGTTTTGCTTTTTATGCGGGGTGAGACCTCCCTTTATTGGTTGAAGGTTTTCCTCTTCAAAACAATAAGATCACTTCTTATAGTAGAAGACTTCAGCTTCTTGCCAGTTTTGGAAGAGTTCCGGGAACTGCACTAAGCGTTCGAGTGTTGGTGGTCATACTTAAACCACCGCCCTTTATACCAACATTTCATAGAGCACATTCAGCCTAGTGTCCTTAAACCATCGCCCTTTATACCAACATTTCATAGAGCACATTGAGCCTAGTGTTGCCATGCATATTTACACATTTTGTATTATAGCTCTCTTCTTGGACTCATACATAACCCTTCGGATTAAGGGGGGCAATGTTGGACACCTAATCCTAAATGGGTTAGTGTGGAAGCTAAAGAGACTAAGGAGTCCAAGGGACCTTGGGATGTGAATCCCAATGGTCACCACATGTACTATAAATATGTATCATTTGTGAATAAAAATCGAATTGCATGCTTTATCATTTATATCTTTTTCGCTCCTCATGTGTGTTTAACAAGATGCATATGATGGAGTTGTCATCTCTCTAAAAAATCATCTTGGAGAATCAAGGAGAAAATAGGAGCTTGTTATAAACTAGATAGTTGAATGGGAAAGGAATTATCAAGAACTTGAGGAAGAAGTTGAATCTTTGAGAGAAGATCTTATGAAAATCAAGTCTAAGATGATTTATAAGTTATATTCACTAAAGGCTATGCATAATTGGTTGATACCCTCATCTCATAAAGGCCATGAGCAAGAAAAGTTAGTCTAAGATATAAAGAGTCTCAACAAACAAAGTTGCATATCCATGAAACAAGGAGCCTCCAAGGTATGTGAAAGCACTTGAAAGAAAAATAAAAAAGTGACAAAATTACATATAGGGGAAACAAGGAGCTTTGGAGCTATGTGGAAGCACTTAAAGACAAACTAGTATAATTGAAAAAGTGACCCGACCTAGACAAAATTAGAAGGATGTCAACCCAACCATGTTTTAGACCTCACCTCAACATAGACCTTATAATTACCAAGCAAGAAAAAAATAAATATAAATACATATATTCAATCCCAACAAAAACATTAATTTAATCTCAATCATAGAACCTTACAACACTTATCCAAATTCCAACTTTAACTCAATTTTATTTTTTTTAATTTATGTTATATTGTAAATACTCCATTATAAAATCTGTAAGTATAATCAAAATCATTATATAACATTATGAAATCTGTAATCATTATACAATATTATAAAATCTGTAATTCTAATCAAAATCATCAAAATCATTATATAATATTAGTTAACAATCAATATCATAAGTTCTCAACTAAAATTGAAAAAATTGAGATGAACTTTCGCATTTTTCTCAACTAAAAGACATCGCATTTAAGAATCACCATAATCATTCTTTAAACCATGAGCTTTTTTGACCACAAACGTTAATAAAGTTTAATTCATGCACATTCGAACAATTCATGCACATTTGTTCATAACACTTGCAGGTGATATTGAGGAGTCTATACTATCAAAAATGAATGCGCAGATATGATATTCATAAAATTCAAGTAATTCTGAGATATGAAACATTGAATGGGCATTGAGGAGTCTATACTATCAAAAAAAAATGCCGAATATAGCATCACTGTAGAATCTACTGGACCATACGGAGCCTATGCCATGACAACATGCCGTGAAACACAGATGGAAACATTGAATGGGCATCACTGTAGAGTCTATACTATCAAAAATAAAGGCCGAATCTAGCATCACTGTAGAATCTACTAGACCATACGGAACCTATGCCATGACGGCTTGCCGTGAAAATGTTGTGCGTCCTTTCATCATATGCAAATCCTGTATTTCCAAAACCGAGAACCTTCTCTCTGATTTCGGACCAATTTTTGCTGAGCTTTGCGAGGCATTGTCCTGTAACAATGCTGCTTATATTGATGGTGTAGGAATCATATGAATCATAGGAATCATAGGGTGTCTTACAAATAGAAATAATGATATCCTGTGATTTTGTAATGTGAGATCCACGGGAAAAGCCATGCAATGCTGATATCCGGTGGTCTTCAAGTCTCACTAAAATCTCTCCTTCTAAATTACACACGTTAACTGTTTGGCTACAACAGTCCCAGCAAATGAACTTGGAAACTTTAGGTAAGTACTGCGGTCGGCATGCAGTGCAAATATTTGTTTTCTTTATGCAAAGAGGACTTTCACCGCTAATATCCATTACTTCCAGCTCCCCCATTACTCCCCGTTGCAAAACCATTCTGTCATAGCCACATAGTTCAACGAATACCCAACAACTCTCTTCCACGAAAAATTCTTTACGAAAAATTCCATCGCTTTTGGAATAAATCCTGAACAGAGTGGATTTTCCTTTGACCTTTTCACAGATCACGATTTCAGTATTTCCTGGACTTCCAAATGTAAATTCAGGATCTAGAAGTCGACCTTTTGATGTTAATTTGCTATCTGGGTATGAAATTGCAAACAGATGACTGTAATTTTTCAATTCAAAGACCTTGAACACCCCCCTTTCTGACAGATTATAAATCACGCCCCTGCAATTTGCAATATCAAATTTCCAATGACAGATTACGGACTCACCCTCGAACAACTTTTCGTGGGTTGTAGCTCCTATTTTTATGCATTCAATTGGAATGCTTATAATCCTTCGCCTTCGCGGACCCTCAGTAACCATGATCAGAGACTCATTATGCGGATTATAAACGTGAAACAAGGATTTCCATGATAGCTGGCTCGTAATAGGCCGTTCATTATCTATTTCTAGACGCTGGTGCACAGGGGGCTGGCCATCATTACCATAATCTAAATTAAGACTGAACGGAACTATACAGGTACCATTCCTGGTCACATGAATATAACACACTATGCTATGTGTTATCACCACTCCTGTTATGTTACCTAATCCATTAGTGAATGCAGCTACATGATACTCTCGAAAAATATTTGGTAGCTTTTTGTTATTGCTACTAAACTCTCGGTAATGGAGCAGATCAGAACTATTAAAAGAGGAGAAATCTCTTACCATTATTCCTCTTTGTTGCTGTTCATGACGTTGGACATCATTGCTTAAATCCTTTGCACTCGTAACTACGTCTGGTGGTGCCCATGATACAAGATTTGTTGGATTTTCTTCCCCACGCTTTTCAGTGTTTTCCATTGCCTGTTGTAGAATCACAATAATGGACTTTGAATGTATCTATCAGACAATTACACCCACCCACGCTGGTTTTTCTCTTTAGGATCAAAATTAGAAAAAAAATAGATAGTTAGAAGATGTTCACAATCCTTAGCTCTTATCTCCTTTTTAAAGGCGGGATGAACTCTCTAGAACCCTTATTTTATTGTTTTCCTCAAAAAAAGAAGGTCAATACCATGGGTCAATACCATGGGCTCATTATGGTATAGACCCATTTTGGAGAGTCTTTATAGTAATAGTCTAAGGATTATGCTTTTTTTCCCTCAGTTATGGAAATTCCGACCATATTTTCAAAAACTTTGTGAGAGATTTTTGTAAATTCAAGTAAAACCTGTGTAAATTCATAATTTTAGGTGTGGTCGACTTTTTTGATGGTGCATAATCCAATTCCACCATAGAAAACATGATTCAAACACAGCCTCTACAAGATTTTATGAGATTTTTTTCGAGGATTCTTTCAATTTCGGACCTCAATTCGTGGGCTCTTTATCATTGTTCAATACATTGACACATTCGAATATGCCATGTAAAATGGGTAGTAGTCTAACTAGCGGGAAGAATTGCCCGGAAGGTTATGGAAATTCTGGTCCTATTTAGAGAAAATTCAGCTAGGATTTTTGTAAGTCCCACTTATATTTGTTAAACTTCAAAATATTAGGTGTCCTAGATGTTTTTGATGGTGTCCTAGATGTTTTTGATGATGGTCAATCCATTTCCACAATCAAGAACAAGATTCAAAAAGTGCCTCTGCAAGATTTTTTGAATTTTTTTTTGGGGGATTCCTACCACTTTTGGCTGTACTAGCAATAGCCATTACTTAAAACGGCATATTAAAAAGGTAATTTAAATTACCCAAATTTAAATTACTCAAATTACCCAACTTTAAATTACCCAAATTTAAATTAAAAAGTAAATTTAAAATTTAAATTCAAATTACTCAAATAAACATCACTTTTATCAAAATAACCGTATATATATTTTACATTTAAATTAATTTATTAACACAAGCTTTAATAAAATTTAAATTAAAAAAGTAAATTTAAAATTAAAATTAAAATTAAAATTAGTCAAATAAACTTAGCTTTTATCAAAGTAACTGTATATATATTTTATATTTAAATTAATTTATTAACACAAGACTCAATAAAAGTTAAATTAAAAAATAACGTTAAAATTTAAATTTAAATTATACAAATAAATGTTCTTTTATCAAAATAATACATTCACACAAGATTTATTTTCATATTGACACAATCTTTCTCACAATTCAACATTTACCATGGTTAATTTTCATATTGACGCAATCTTTGTCACAATCGGAGGTTGGTCCATGGTTGACCATGGTTGAATTTCATATTTAGAGAATCTTTGTCACAATGTGGCAATGGACCATGGTTTAAGATGGGTGACCATAGTTGTCACAATGTGGCATTGGAGAAAGAGACAATCTTTGTCAAAATGTGACCATGATGATTCACCATGCTTTACCATGATTGGCCATAGTTAACCATGGTTGACCATTGTTGACTATGGTGGAACATGATTTTTTTTTATATTGAGACAATCTTTGTTACAATGTGAAATTGGACCATGGTTGACCATGATTATAAACCCCACAAATTTCTACTAAATCATAGGACTAATAATATAAACCCTAGGAATATGAACCATTAGATTAATAAACCTAAGGGATTGATATTATAAAACCAAGGGATTAATATTATAAACTCAAGGTATATAAACCCTAAGATAAATATTATAAACCCAAAAATAAACATGGTTGACTATGATTGATTTTCATATTCACACAATCTTTGTCACAATGCGATGTTGGACCATGGTTTACCATGATTTATTTTCATATTGAGACAATCTTTGTCACAATACCACGTTGGGTTGGATCATTCTGATCATGATTGATTTTCATATTGAGACAATATTTGTCATAATACGATGCTAGACCATGGTTAACCATGGATGACAATGGTTGTTACATTGTGACATTGGAGAAATGCATAATCCTTGTCACAATGTGACCATAATTATTCTAGAGTTCCATAACTCTTTTGTTTTGACACCCTTTTTCTCCATTTTCCTCTTTTTCATCATCATTATCAACTCAATAAAGGTAGTAAATCATAGATTTTGATAAGATAAAACCTCTTACATGCCTTATTTTTCATATTTGTTAATGTTCCTTATTGTTATGTTCAAGATTGCATTAGCTATGGAATTAACATGATTGTGCACCTATTTTATAAATCTGTAGCTACCTCCATGGTTCGCGGGGTTTTACTACGCTAATGAAGCAACTAAGCACATGGGTAGTTGAGGATCGATCCCCTCATGGATCTTCTCCTATTCACTCGAGCCAATTCACCCAAGGAATCACATAGTGGCATGGTCAAAGAAACAAGTCAAACATGTAGCCAAAAAAGTCTGAGTACATCAAATTTCTTCGATTTGCTTTCCAAATAGAAAATCGACGAAATAACGTCTTTCTGTGTAGTTTCAAATTTGAATAAGGATTGAAAAAAAGACGTGTAGGAATAGAAGTCTCACATTGTTGAGGACAGATTTCATATAAATATCTAACCGCTATAAATGATAGTAGGGAGGAAGTAATAGTTAATTGCTAAAGAATTGTGAAATAAAACTTTGTTCTTGTATTAGTTTGAACTTATCTTTATGTGATTCAATGTGTACGTGTTACACAGTGATTTTTCACTCTCGTGTCACTCCCCATTCCTAATCTTGGAGAACCCTAGTAGTGACTACTCTCTTATACTTTCACCATGAAACTTATGCTCTTGCATCCCTTGAAGTTTGAAGAAATAAGTCCCCACTCCCTTTAGGACATTTCCAAAGAATCCTTCTTAAAACAAAGTTTTCAAGATCAACACTCTTTCTGAGTGTCTCACCCATGCCGATGGTATAAGTTTACACTATGACCTGCGCCGATCAGTGCTATTGCTAGCCCAATACCCATGTCGGTATATTTCTAGAAATATTATAAAAAGGAAAGAGAGTTTCATGTCTAGAAACTTCTAGTGGCGATGTGTTGGATGTTCGTTGGGATCGATAGAGCTGAGGAGGTCTCTTTGGACTTTTTTCCCCATTAAAGATGGAAAAAAACAAAGAGATAATCCCTCTCCCATCATAATAGGAACCATCTCACCTCTATCAAAGCTATATAAACTCCTCCTTTTCCAAGTTGAACTCGTCTTTTTGGAGCTTGAATGTTATGAAACTAGCTCAAGAAAAGATAGAAAAGATAGATCAACGCCTTAGAATTCAGCCTCTTCGAGGGGGCAACCTCCTTTACATTACATAAATGAACAATTCTTGGATGATACAAATGAAGAGACCTCCTTTCTATATATAGAAGTCTAAGGGGTCATAACATAATTAGATCTGACATAACAATAATAATGTAAGGGCACACTAATAACAATAGTGGGCTTCTATGGGGCACAATAGTAACAATATGGGCAATACATGGGTACATCAATATAATAAGTGGGTTGTACTAATAACAATAAGGGGTTACACTAGTAGTATAGGGGCCTAACATTTTTATTCAGTAGATCCAAACTAATAAATAAATTTGCAGCAAAGTATCTGCATAAATTACCTGTGGCTAGGGTTAGAGAAAATCAACACCAATTTGGAAATCAGGCCTGATGTGGGAGTTATGACAGACCCCTGGCATAAGTGGGAGATAATTAATGTCATGCATCATTTCATCTATTTCCTCAAACTTCAATCAGATTTTTCCGTTATATCTTTATAAAACCCTGTTTTGCAGTTTCTCCATTTTCCTCATTGTCCCTCTTCATATTCAAATTTCAATCCTAAAACTACAATGCATGAAGTTCCAACCTTGGTACCTGAGTATTAGGCTAATCTTAGAAACCTAATATATTAATGCACATTCCGTTTCTCCGATTTGTCTATCTTTAGAAAGAATGAGGCTAGCCATCCCTTCAGTCTCCAAATACTTTATTCCATAGCTACTGTTAACTTTCAAAAGCCTACCTTGCCATCATTTCCATACAGTATATCTTTAACTTCCTCTCGATGTTAAATGGTCCCAGATGCGAATCATCCCTCAGCATTCAACGAGTCAATTTCATCCCATAGAGCTGAATGCATGACTGAATTTTCCAGCCAAGAATGTAAGAAATTTTTCTAAGCCATTATAGATAAAATCATAGATTTAGAATGTGATTTAAAAGATATATATTTTGTAACGGCATATAGCATATTCTTTACAGCTACAGAGCTGTACAAATGCTATATACTCTGTTTTTATGACGTCCCACAGATCTCGTTTACGTCTTTCAGAGCATGATGATAAACGTTTCATTTCATCCATTTCCTCAAACTTCAATCAGAGTTTTCTGTTATATAAACCCTGTTTTGCAGCTTCTCCACTCTCCCTCATTGTCCCTCTTTATATTCAAATCTCACTCCTAAAAATTATAATGCATGTAGCAGGTGAGAGCATAGCTTGATATTTTTCACACAATCAGTATCGTCAATTAGGCAGAAAGAAAACCGGCAATACAATTTTACTGTAACTTGCCATGGTATATTAGAAAAAAAAAAATTGAAGTGCTTGATTACAAGCTTGTAAGATGAAAGAAACGGGTGAAAAACAAAACATATATATCAGGCTATACCAATTACAAACTAAAGCTGTTAAACAGCATAATGCAATATGATCCTCTGTTTCTTTGCCTGTGAAGAACTGGTTGTGGTTACTCACCCACAAACTCAAAAACCCATTTGTCTGTACCACCAGATGATTGAGATGCAGAGGCCTGTATTGGATGCAATCTGTCAATACTCCTTGATTCAAGGTTAATCCGCTTCCCAACACTGGATTTGACATGGGTAAATGGAATCTGAGAATAAGGTCTTGAGAATGTGGGATTGAAAGGTTTAAAAGAAATTTCAATTGACGTTCGTGGAGTTTCAAGACGTGGGAGGTGCGACAGCACCCTGGCATGTGTGGGAGTAATTAATGCCTGCATCTTGAGCTGATATGCGGTGGCAATGCAAAATTTTCAAAAATATCTGCTGTTATGGAAGGCATTTTATACTGGACAATCACTAGGATGAGGAGTGGATAAAGTTGGCAATGAGTGGCTTGGAGCGGATTTGGCACTTGTCTTTTAGCTTGACATGGATGGACTTAATGGAACGAGCATGTGAATGAAAGAAACGTTCATTGAAGTTCCAATAATTGGAATTGGGTATATACTTATCCGCCTGTCGGATCTTGCTGGCTGGCGTGACTTAATTTTTGGGATAGCAACGCCTTCGCCCTTCTTTTCCAGTTCTCGCACTAGTAAATGAATGCCATACCCGTTCCTGTTCATGTAGTTATCATTTGTCAGTATATTCAAACAACTATAAACGATACCACACCTCGGTCTATATTACCAAGAAACGAGTATGTAACGGTTATAATAGTCGTTTTCTTTTATAAAAGAAATTGTTGCTTCCCATGTTTTAATCAGTTCAATGACGTTTTTAATATGTTACTTTTATTTAAATAAAATGGGAATTATATATTTTATACATTACATATAAATAATAGTTAAAAAAATAACAATAATATTTACGTATTTTAGAAAGATTTTTTTTTTTTTTTTTTTACGTCGGTGGGTTGTTATGATGGGTATTAAATGGATCCTCAAGATTTGACATGCCATTTTCCCTCTTCCTTGCACATGCCACTACCTCATGGCGAATTTATGGGACCTCGCCTCCCAAGCAGGGTGGCATAGTCCTTTTAACACGGTTTTTGTTTATTCGTCTATGTGAATTGGGTTCATTCCACTACGATCTTTTTTTTGGGTCACTAGTTAGAGCTTTAGTTGATCCTTTGACACCTCCTCTTATTGTTGCCCTTGCCCACCATGCACTATGTTAGGCCCTAGATTTGGGTGTGTCTTTAACCAAGGCATGCGCCATGGGCAACATCCCCATCGCATGATTTGCAACAAAGACATTGCAAAAAATGTGACAAAAGTGGAGGTTGGGTGAGAGTGCACCAACATGGGTGTCAAAAAATCAAAGTTGGATTTTTTGCATAGGGGGTTGGTGGCACGACCAAGACATGCACCCCGAGATGAGTTGATCGAAGTGGTGAATAATCGAGCGCTTTTGTTAGCTTGTGACATTATGGGTTTGAGCAGTAGACGAGCATGCAATGATGCCCTGAATGTTGGACACATAAGAGGAGGTTGGGTGGGGCAATAGGAGGTCAGCCCGACCTAAAGTCATGTTGTGGAATGATGGGCCAACCCCAAATTGAACGGTAGGGCCAAGAGTAAACCTGTGCTACAACCGAAGTAACATAACATACAATGGAGCCAACCCAAATTTATGTGAAGGATCGTGGGAGGAGTTGTATGGGTAACCACATGCCATATAAGTGGTGGTAAAGCACACGAAGGAAGAACACATCAAACGACAACAAAGAGTTGGAACATGTTATGAAACCAACCCACAAAAAGATAGAAAAGATAGATCAACGCCTTAGAAATAACCCTCTTCGAGGGGGCAACCTCCTTTACATTACACAAATAAACAATTCTTGGATGATTCAAATGACAAAACCTCCTTTCTATATATAGGAGTCTAAGGGTCACAATATAACCAAGCCGACCTAACAATAATAATATAAAGGCACAAAAATAACAATAGAGGGATTCTATGGGGTACAATAATAACAATATGGGGACAATAGGGGCACAACAATAACAATAAGGGATACAACAACAATAGTAATGGAAAATCACTAGTATTATAGGGACCTAACAATATTAGTCCACATTAACATGTATGTTTATAATCATAAGCATGTCCATATAATCATATCAACACATCAACATAACAACATCATGCATGACCATATCAACTGTATATCATAACCCCATGAATGACAACCATAACCTTGACAGCATCAAGTTTTACCCAAGAGAGCACAACCTACTATGATATCACTCTGTGGTATCATATATCACCCAAACAGAATGGAAACTCGCTCTAACACCACCCTGTAACCGCCTCCTCCCACATTTACGCACTTTCACCAGCTTTCCCAGGGTAAACATGAGTTGAGGGTCACTATGATAAGACTCAACCTCTTATATGACCTTTAGAAAATGGAGTCAACAACTTTAGACCTTACTGACTCAGAGAAACCCTTATGTGCTACAAGATCTTTAGGAGAAACCCAACTCCTCCTGGTGTCCAACCCCTGAGTTGAATCTTCTTTTCACTAACTTAGAGCCTCGTTTGCTCCATTTCCAAGCCCCCCAAGTGATTGAGAGCCTACAATCGCTCTCATGAGCCTTCTTGAGTGAAAATATAGCCTTTTTTTTCCAGTGTTATTCTAGCGACTACGAGATTTAAGGCTATTTTCGAAGGCTAGGACCCAATCTCTTCCAAGAATTCCATGAAACTTCTAGAATCATAAAAGACATAGAAATAATGATTGTAAACCAAAACTGAAACCAGGACTTGACTTGACCTTCCCCAACCTAAACTGACCTTCCATCAAACACTTGGTAAATATGCAACCTACAGGTCATGAATGAAAATTTGAACATAAGGAGATGAAAACTTATCTGAGGTTTAGTAAGAAGGGTCACTACTCATAAGATCAATTAGGTTTTTCACTCATTATTCATTCAATTACAAGTAAAAACATGAAAAGAGCCATGACTAATAACTTTCAAATAATCTTTCTTATAACAAACATATAACCAAATAAATAATAATGAGAGAGCATCCATTAAAGCCACATAATAAAAAGTATATTTAGTCATCAAAAGAAAGGGAAAATTAGCCCCTATTAAACATAGGAAAAAGCCAACCAGGTTTAGGACATCTACATACCACCCAACCATAGATTGCTTGAACCAAATCTTTCTTTCAACCAAACACCCTTGTTCCATATTCCAAGCATGAATATGTGATCTCATGGGATAAACCAATCCATAAACAACCAAGAGAATCCATAGGTTAAACCACCTCCACCCTCACCATACATTGACTTCATCTAAATCAGTGTTGAGATCATAAAACCAAACCGAGATTGGATGCCTTAGAATTCCTTCTCCAATACCTTGAATAATTTTTTCATCTCCACCCTCAGGCTTTACCATGTATCTTGTTATTACTGGTTAAGGGATTCCTAGGCCTTTGGAAATTTTCTTGAGACCACCCCACCCAGATCCAAAATCTTTTGGAAATCCAAAGCTCAAACCGAGAACAACCCCATCACACCATGGCTATCTAGAAATGGCAAGGCTAGGCTAAAATCCATTGTCAAACCCATCAAAGCCCATGTCGATAACAACGATAGAACTAAATTCCAACATGCACATATCATGCATGTAAAAACCAGATAGGAAATCATACATGCAACCTGTTACCTGCAAATATTCTCGTTGAAGCCGCTTGATCCAACTTTTCACTTCTTTATCCTTGCTTTCATTTGCTTTCCTTGTCCTTCCTTTGGTTGCTTACTTTCCTTCTCTTCATGGTGCTATTCTCCTTTCTGAAAAATAATTCTAAAACTGAACTGACAAAAGGCTACCAATTGATGCTCTTATGTCTTTTTATTATTCATGCCTCTAATTTCTTCAATTTTCCATTATTTTTCTTCATTTTCCTCGTCACATGCAACTTGTGACCTTTCACCTTCCTTTTCTCCTAATTTCTTTTATTTTCATAAATAAAATACCAATAATACCTTTTTGCCTTTTCAAAGCCATTACCATTACCTTTTCCAATTTCCCCTTAGTCATAAACACATCAAGTGATGCCCACTGGGGTATTTTTCCCAACATTTAGCTTGGAATAAGTGTCCCTTGATCATGGTCTTATTTTTCCTTTATTAACTTTTATTACATGAGCTTTTAACCGGGGTTGTTACAGATAGACTATACACTTGCAAGTTGTGCTCAAGCTTGAACAAGCATATGTATTCATCTATATTCTTTGATTAATGCAATACAAATGGGAAGGGATTTTGAGTAGTTTATTTCCCCTAGATAAATCTTTGTGTATGTGTGTTATTTCTTGATGAATGTTTATGACATGTGTTCTAGATTTTGAGTTGAAGTTCACAAAGTACTAGAGTGGATTTGAGTCTTGTGATTTAGTAAATTTCATTAGCAGTTTCAAATCTACACATAATTTCTACACCTTTCTCATTAACTAGTTATTTGTATATTAACTATCATCTTTGGTCAGTATTACTTTCTACTGAGAAATGTGTTCCCTAACCATAGTTATATAGAAATGTGTCCTAATGATGAACCACACTTACTAGTTCAAAACACATCGACAAATGAATTTGGATGTGATTATCGCCATAAACAATATCTCAAAAACTTGATATCAATCACAAAAGCGTTAATTCAATAGTTATATATCTTATATATTCCATTATACATATTGATGTAGTTTTATATCCAACTTTTGGAACAATTGAATATATGTTGTATATTTAATTACGGGTATAAATGATTTATTTAATAGGGAAAAGGAAAGCTTTAGTGGGTGGCATAAATCTCGAAACATGCACTCATTGTTTTGTCACACTCCCGCTACAGGTACATAATCTCCAGTCTCTCAATACGAATGGATATATTCCTGCAGGCTGTAATATTGTTCAACTGGTTTTTATCTTATATTCTTTCCATGGTTAAATGCCATTTCTCATGTTCAATTATTTTCCAGTGAAGCAAGCACATTGAGCATGCAAAGAGTTATAGGATTAGTTCCATTATCATTAGTGTTCCAAGTTGGTTCTCAATGCATGCTTCTGTTACTTCTGGCTCTCCATTAACCTTTTTTCCTTTCTTATTTGTTAAGTTTTTCTCTAGAATTCTCTTTATTTTTTGGTCTTAAGGGGCCAATTTTGTTGAAGGTAGATTGTAATACGGTTTTGTTCAAGTGATATTCGATTTTGAAATTGTATTGCATTATTTAAAATATAAATTTTGATGTCCAAACCTATATTTTATAATTCTCATATTATTTTGTTTTGATAGGTTAACACATAGTCAAAAATGCTTTAGATGAGACTTAGAATGGATGGAAATTGAAACCTAGACACATATGCCTTAGGAAATAAACGGATTGAAAAAAACTGATTTAGAGTTATCAATGACTGGTATTTTTGTAATCTCACATTGTTCCTTTGTTCTTTTGAGCATCTACTTTGCACTAACAGTTCCTTTATTCTAATGTTTTTTATGCTGATTCATTTGGTCATCAGAGATGTCAGCATGTAATAATGTGATGTTACAGCCCAGCGTAATTAGTTTTACTCTCTCTACAATAAAGGTTATGTGGTGTTATTGCCAATGTGTGGTTTTTTATTATTTTTCATTTTATTCTTTCTCTTTCCATTTATGAATCAGGCCTTTGGAGGCATTTGGTCCCCTAAAAACTCAATTATTTGGGGTCTTGGTCTTGTTCTTCTTGGTTGCCATATTTTCTCTCTTAGGTCTGGGTTCTCTGGCTTCGGACTTTTAGCTCTAGCTCTGGCTTTGCAAAGACTTCAGTTCGTTTATCTTCTCTTCCCAGCAAAATCATGAAATTGCAGGGTTAGCTTCACAGCATTCATTGCTTTAACTTCTAACCTTCCACAAAATCATGAAATTGCAGGGTTAGCTTCACAACATTCATTGTTTTAACTTGTAACCTTCCACACTTATTAAATAAATGTGAACCACGTTGTACTAGGATCTTTGAACATTAGATTTACAGGAAATTTGTCACTTTTCTGGAGACATAGCTCATGATTCATCATAACAATGATTATGATGACATTGCGTTATGAAATGAACGCAATGTCCTTTCCCTGAAGTGGCCCTAAAACCTGCTGCAATATGGTAGCTTGAATGAATTTGAAGTTTAGAATATACTAGCTAGATTATAGCCTCCACCATGATTTGTGTGCTCTCATTACACCGTCTTATATTTAGTGACCAGGACTTGCAGGTGTCAATTCAAATTAATAATCCCATGGTAGAATATGAGCTCCAATAAACTTAAACAAAGAAACTGCATCATTCGTAAAAGAAAAGAACTAATATTAAATTCCTTTGAATGGTCTGCCATCAATAAATCTCTACTTTATCACTATCGCTGGTATTTACAAGGTGAAAATGGGGAGAGTGAATGTCCTGGGCGTTGCCTTCCTTTTCCTGGTACCCTGATTGTGAATGAGACTCTCCCACATTTCCCATATAGGGTTCCCTTTCCACTTTCAAGGATCAAAGTCGTCGCTCTCTATCGCTGGTATTTACAAGGTGAAAATGGGGAGAGTGAATGTCCTGGGCGTTGCCTTCCTTTTCCTGGTACCCTGATTGTGAATGAGACTCTCCCACATTTCCCATATAGGGTTCCCTTTCCACTTTCAAGGATCAAAGTCGTCGCTCTCTTTGTCAAATATTTTCCCACAGCTCCTCTCTCGTTTATGTGCGCTCCTCCCAAGTAGACACTCCAACTTGTAAAACCATTTTTATCCTTAAATTTCTAGAAATCTAATCACTTACAGTTATCTGAATTGTTTGAATATTGTTGTGTGAATTTGAATAGTTCTTTGTGCATATGAAATCCACTACAGCTAAAAGCGGAAAAACTGCAAAATAAATTATGCTACAGGCTACAAAAACTTGTTTCGATATCAATAAATGACAGAATTGAAAACAAACAGCCAAATAAAAATGAATCCACTCTATCTCAAACAATCCAAATATTTAAACTAGAGAAAACCTTATTGGGTTAAAAAACTCCATAAATATATTAATAGGAAAATCATAGAATACTACAAAGGTCTTTGTAAAAAGAGTTGTTTTACTTTTTCTTCTCTAGGGAATCATCCTTGAAAATACAGAGTGTCAAGGGATGTCCATGTAGCTGCTACTCTAACTCTCACCTCTTTTGATCATCTAGGAGAGTGTAGTGACTATCCATGCATCTGCTATAATGCCTCTTCTGTCCATTGAAAACCTAGGAGAACAAAATCCATAACAACATGTTTGTCTTCATAAAAATGATAACAAAATAGGAAATAAATCCTTATTCAATTTTGCATTACAAATTAGGTAAGAAAACCTTGTTCAATATTGTGTTAGGATACAAAGCATACATATAATAAAGGCAGTGATGATTTAAGCTAAAAGGTAGGCTTTCCAGTTATTATTAGTGTTCAGGGTTTTGGATAATTATATCCATTCGAAGAAAGCTTAATTGGTTGAACGGAAGGAAACGGGATCACAACAAAGACATGACTAAAGTGCTACCACCGTATGAAGGGATAACCAATTTAGAAAAATGAAAAGCAATCAGTCCTATTAATTATAGAAAATATTTAGAGCTTGAAGTTTTTAATGGAGATGAAAATTTATTAGTAGTGTTTTTTGACAAGCATTCTGAAGAGAAAAGTTCAATTTCCTTGGTTGTTGAAGGTATATATTTGTTTGTTTTTGCTTGTTTTAAATTGTTTCAAGCTTAACAAAATAGAGAGCATAAACTAGAAACAAATGAAAACTATTTACCTTTTTTAATGGAATTTAAGAAAAAATTTGCTTATTTACTATAATTTATTGAGATTTAATAACAATTTAATGTAGTCACTCTCTAAATTTTAAAGATTTTAAAAATTTAGAAGGACACTATTTCATTTTGACCTTTTTCTTTATGAAGGGTTTATTTAAACCTAGTCTAACTAGGCTTCAAATTTGTTCGGAAAACAATGGAAATTTAGGCACAGTTTTGATAAAATCTAGCAGAAATTTTTGTAAATCCAAATTACAACTGTCAAACTTCAAGATTTTGGGTTCCTTGGGGTTTTTATGGTGCTGGATCCATTTCCATAAAAAAACACAATGCAAACACTCCTACCAGATTTTTTGAAAAAGAAAATACTAGATTTTGTCCATTTTTTTGTTGTTCCTGCAAATTTACCGCCTCCATAAACGACACTTTTATTTAATATTCACTTATCAATAGAAGTACAATTTTTTTAATAATATTTCATCTTTGAATGGTTAGATGAATATATGCCCTTCCAAATAAAATTAAGATCAACCCTTCAAATTTGATCATTGATGAGAAGACTGAGGACCCCACAGGAGATGGACAACATATCTAGTATATATCTCATTAATTTGATAAAACCCAAATAAAGTTAGTGCACACATTGACCTCGATTTTAAAATTCCCATATTCCTATTTCTATATATATTTTTTCATTCATCAACCATTGTTGCACTCCAATAATTTCATCATTGTTTCTTTGTTGCACATTGTAATCCTCCCATCATGGTCCCTTTGTTGGATTTAATGGTTGAATTGATGAAGTACTCTGACATCCCAGAGTTGCTTGACCATTTGAAACACAATATATTAGTGTGTTTGCCCCTGGAATGTCTCTATAGATTTCAGAGCACATGCAAAGAGTGGAATGCTCTGATTTCATCAACCAAATTCACAGCTAAATGGAAACAATCGCCTTTCATTAGGACACCATGTCTCATTGTACAAAATGGCCAATCTCAAATGGTTGAATGTCTAGCTTACTCCTTCTTCACCCACACTTGGAAGAAGACTTCCTCCCTCTCCCTTCATTTCCTGAAAGAAAAAGGAATGCATATTGATTTCCATGGATGTGGAGCAGGCCTGCTCTTGTTGGCAGTCTTTCCAATGTTTTTCGTTTTTCAATCCTCTCATAAGAATGTCCTTAACTCTTCCTACCATCTCATCCATATGCTCTGTTCAGAGCCTCAGGCATCATGGAAGGGGATGGAAACAACAAAGACACATACAAAGTGATTAGCATAGAAGTATCTTGTTAGCATCATTAGTATTTAATGCTTATTTTTTTTTAAATAATTAAAAAGTAAAATAAAATATTATTTAAATTTTTTAATAGGTGTGATTTATTAAATTTTAAAATTAATAAAAAAGAAGAAGGGAGAAAGCAAGTTTGTTGATATTCTAGCTATCCCATATCTTACCTTGTTGCCACACTTCAAATTATTTGATTTCAAGCCAACAATTCAATACTTTGTAGCAAATTATTATAATTAATTCAAAAAGTAATTTCAATATGTAACACTCCCTCTCACCCCCTTAAAGGAACACTAGATTATACGAGGTGTTACTTCATTATTAACCTGACCTCCATGGTTTGTTATGAAGATGGGGTTAGAAAAATATTATTTCTTCAAAGCTTGTGTAATCAGCTTTTAATATCACCATCTCATGTCACTCACTGAGAGATTTTAGACGATATAATTTTTACCTCAATTTGAATCTAGATTTAAAGTTATACTCATTTGAAGTTTGACTAACCAAATAGTGCCACATCAACAATGCACTCCCATGTGGCACCCACATGTGACCCACGTGAACCATCCATGCAATCCCTAACAGTCGCACACCTCTTATGGTTCATATGTGGCATCCATAGAGATGTCATTTAATCTCATTTGTTCCTTCTACGTGGACTTAGGTTCGTGGTCCCACCAAGCCCGACCCCATAGGGTTTCACGACTACTCTTTGTTATAGTTGATCCACCTAACCATGTCAATGTAGTCATAGATCCATGTAGCAACACATAGGGAGAGGAAATAAATGATTCTTCCTTGCACCCCCTCACCCCCCCCCCCCACCCCCCCCCCCCCCCCCCCCCATGCATATGTCATCCTAGTCATCGGTCTTTCTAATGATTTGCAGACCAGAGGACCTAGTGGGTCGCACCCACACATGTGTCATCTCAGTTGCAGATCTTTCTAACATCTCATATATTAGAGGACCTAGTGGGTCCCACCTATGCATACATCATCCTAGCTTTAGGTTGTTTCAACAACCCGTATACCATAAGATCTTGTGGGTTCACACCCATGCATATGTTATCCTAGTTGCAGGTCATTCCAACAAGTTGCCCCATTCCAATCTACTTGTATGTCTCGAGGTCATGCACACTTAATCCCAGGTGTTGCTTCTTCCAAACTACACCCTATTTCAATCTATTAGGAAAGCCTGGGCCACAGGCCCACAAAACTTATCAAGCCACAAGTTTACCAGCATATGAACAAAGGAGACATCTACCCAATCTTCATTTATCTACACTTATGGCATCAGGGGCCTAAAGTTAAGAGGCCACAAATGTGAATGATTAACAACTCAATGAAAAATACCTCTAAACATGAGAAACCAATAGTTTCATAGACAAGAAAGGGACAAGGCATCATCACCAATTCACACAACATTCCAAACTTAGCAAACGAGTTGCGCCAATTACTCAAACCATACTAGCCTATTGATAAACTCATTTAGAGAGCCTTGATCAATAGTTTGATTAAGATCATATATATCTCCAAATCAATCATAGCATAATGTTGAACATCATGGTCTAGAATAATCATGCAGGTTCATATTCCAATTATGAATGAAAGTGAACAACGTCATTCAAAAAACAATGCTTATTCATCTAGTTAACAATATAGCTTATAGAAATGAAACCAAAATATATTTCTACGAAAGCAACATAACCATGAGAAAATAGAAGGAAGCATTCATCATCGGTATAAAGGTGTTGAAAATAGCGACAAGAAATGCTATAAATAGCATTTCAGGTACTAGCGTTGAAAATAGCAACAAGGAATGATAAAATATAAATGCTAAAAATAGCATTGCTATAGGTAACATTTCAGGATATATTCCAATTTTAATTAGTCCTTGAATTAAAATTGAGAATTAAAATTCGAATTTGGTCTTAGCAGTTGTTTGAAAAATAATTAATTAATTCACCTTCAGTTAATTAGTTGGAGAAAATCAAACATGAAGTCTATGTGAAGACATGCAACAATTATCCCTTTGATTGAGGAAGTTATCCCTTAATTAAGGAGATAAGGATGAGTTGTAATTAGTTAGCTTAGTTCACTGAGTTAAATCCAGGTAAATTAGTTTCAAACAGTTGGAGGAACTAATTGTGAGTTCAGTCAGTTAATGCATGCATGCATGCAACTAGTGTTCTCTAAATAACTGGATATTCTCTCATAAATAACTCATGCATATCAGTAAAAGAAAGACCCAGTTTCGATTCAAGGAAGGGACAATGTACTATCAGTTGGAGGAATTTTCCTATAAAGGAAACTCATCCATGCAGAAGGAATTCACTCCTTCAGGATTGCGCAGTTATTTCAGAGATCAGAGCAGTGTGTGAGGAATTATTATACATAGGTGGCAGCTTGAGGACCCAGGAGAAACTGCACAAGGAAATAGGAGGCTTGGAGGACTGAAGGGAGGCATATGTGTTGTCTATTATGTCTATGAGCAACAGTGAGGGATTGTACTAAGAGCTGGATAGCTTGTGAGCTAAAGCTTTGTGTAATCCTGAGATATTTCCACTTGTATGATAATACAGATAGTAGGGTTTTTAGCTGAGGCTTTCCGCAGAGTATTCTTCTGTGTTTCATGTGTGATTGAATCTTCTTTTTTGTTATATGTGTTCTATTTGATCTTGCTCAAAATCGATTAAGCTTCTGCAAGTTTAATTGTAGAAGTAGATTAAGTATTTTTCTTTAGTACATTGCATAATCAATTTAATCTACGGTGAAATTTCTACATGGTATCAGAGAAAAGGTGATCAAAGAGAGAATAATATACAAAGAAGGGAGAAGTTAGAAGTTCTTGATTGTAGGTACAAAATCGATTTCTTATCACATCTCAAAGTTCACCAATGGCATTCAATGGCTTGAGACTCGAGTATTCCTTGGATGGCAGCTCGAATTACATAGCATGGAAGGATCACATGGAGATGGTATTAGAGGACAATGGTTTGAAGGACTTCATTGATCAAGAAGTCCCCAAGCCAGCAACAGCTAATGCCCAAGAATTGGCCAAATGGAAGAGATGTGTGGCGAGAGCGAGGAGGATTCTTCTAGAGGGAGTTCGAGACCATATTGTCTCGAGTCTCCATGGGAAGGAGACTAAGTTTTCAATGTGGAAGACATTGAAGGATCTATATCAGAACAACAATGACCAGAGGAAGTTGGCGCTGAAGGACAAGCTTCGAAAAAATCAAGTGCGAAAATGGCGACATGATCTCTACATATCTGAACAAGCTCACCACCTGCAGAGATGAGCTTAGAAGTGTAGGAATCATGACAATCGATGATGATATGGTGAGTCTTGCTCTCCTCAGTCTTCCTAAGAGCTGACATAGCTACCAGGACTCAGTGAATGGAAGAGAGAAACTACCAGATTGGGAATGACTGTGGTTGGATCTGATGCAGGAGGAGATTAGGAGGAGCACCAGAGATGGTTCTTCATCCAAGGAGGATGAGGAAAATTTTTCCTTAGCGAGTAAGGCAAGGAAAGGGAAGGAGAAAGATTCTCATACCAAATTGAGTTCTTCTCATGGAGGGAAGAAGATTGACAAATCTAAAGTGAGATGCTTTGATTTTCATCGGGTGGGCCATTATGCAACTAATTGTCCATTGAAGAAATCCAAGAAGGGATCCTCGGAAGGATCTCAAGGTGAGGCATTGGTCTCTTAGTTCGAATTGGTTTTTACTCTCATCGCATGCATGGTTTCATCGATGATGGGTTTTGGTTGGTTTCTTGACATTGGAGCCTCATTCCACATGACCAACGATAAGAGTTTGTTTAGTACCTTGGAGGAGAAAGACCTCCAGATGCACATAGAGATGGGTAATGATGAAAGGTATAGTGTTTTAGGAGTGGGCACGGTTGCTTTCCAGAGGGAGCATGGAGCTCTCATCACCTTGACAGATGTGAAGTATGTGCCTGGACTGAAGAATAACTTGGTATCGATCGCGATGTTGGAGGACAAAAGCTATGATGTATTCTTCAGTATGGGAAAGGTTTTCCTTAGACACATCACCACGAGACAGGTGAAGCAGATTGGTTCACGAGTTAAGAACCTGTA